>JAFKAC010000269.1:0-36871 GCA_025766275.1 Lactarius indigo
CGTGGAATCAAGAGCGTTCCCCACAGAATTCGTGTTAAACTTGAACGTGAGTCACTCGCTCGGCTTCCATCTCCATTGCGAATGTCTCTTGCCGACGCCACACTACACAGGGAAACGTAATGACGAGGAGAACGCTAAGGAGAAGCTCTACACCTACGCAACACACGTCCCGACGGCATCATTAAGGTAGGGCTTTCAGCGTCCTTGTTCTTCGGAATACCGGTAGTGATACAACAAACTCGCAGGGTCTTGGGACAGTGACCGTAGACGCGGAATGAATTCCCGGTGGCCGGTTATTCCCTCATATGTCCGTTGTATACGACCTGTATGTCTTGTCGAAAAAAAAAAAACATAACCTCGCACTCTCGCCCCACATGATGTGTCGCACTTGTTTATAACCGGGCCTGCACAACAAGAGGCTGTCATTCATGAGTAATCCACTGCATGTGGTTCTGATATACCACTTGTTCCTTATGGGGGTATAACTTGATGAACAGATCAATAGCCAAATTCTGTTCTGATCTACCCTAATAACCCTACTATGTACAGGTTAAACGGGGGTAAAATATAAGGACCATTACACCGCTGTGCAGGTAACCCCAGAGAGAATGTACAATGTCTAGATGAAGAATTCTGTCCCAAAGCAATCACGTCGCAAATATGCCAATTATTTTGAACGGCGGGACGACGGCGCCTTCCGATCCGAGCAGTATACACTCGACATAGTGTGAACCCCTTGCCACGTTGTGGTCAATCAACTCCAACCTTTGTTTTGGCGTTCAATTAGCATGCAGGGTAAAAAACGGATAGAAAAGTGCACTCACGTAGCTTCCTCGTCGTCAGTGTCACCTACATTGTCAATAGTGACCTTCCCGGTGTAGTTGTCGTCTACCCAGCAGTCGATCGAGCTACTACCCTCGGCGCCGAGCATCGAGCGTGGCTCGCGCACATAATAAATGCCAATGTCGCCCGCGCCAACCGTGAGCGGCACGCGGAGGCGGCTCGTCGGAAGCGTGCTGTACCAATAGTGCGACGCGCTGCTCGTCACGGGGACGCTCGTCTGCGGTGGGTGGTGCGCGTTCCAGCCGGAGCCATAGAACAGCGACGGCGGAAGCGGATTCACCAGGTCGTTGGCGGACACGCATGCCGGCGCGATCTCCTCGTACACACGCGGTGACATGTCTGATGGTCGAGAGCCGATCCGCGAGGCGGGTACTTGTAGGCCGACGGCGCCATGGCCCGTTGCGGCTCGTGGTCGCGGCGCGTCCGGGTCGGCAGGGGCGGCCCCAGCCCCGGCGGGAGCAGCACCTTTGCGTGGACCTTTGCCACCGAACAATCCTGTTGCGTCTTTGGGCGGGGTGCCGGCCTGCACACCGAGTGTGTAATATATGGGCAAGGCCGCACCGGAGCCCCGGGCAGCACTCCATGCGACGCAAACCTGAGATTGAATGTACGCGATGAGGATGTCGGCGAGGAGGCCATGGCCGGCAGAATTGGCTAGGATAGGGTCGGCGTAATACCGGGAGATGGAGACGGGCGAAGTGATGTAGGACGGGTATAGCGCGGCTTTTGAGCTAGGAATGGCAGTGCGTGTGAGCGTATAGTAGGGCGTGACGTCAGGGAGATAGTGGGGTACCTGATGTGGGGCACATCGTAGAACTGGGAGACGACGCTATGCCAGTGATCGGGCCCAGCGAAACCGTTTTGTTCGTGCACTTGAGGTGAGAAGTGGCCGAGGACGACGACGGCGGGCGAGTCAGGCCGCAGAAGGATAGATCGTACGAGCAACTCAAAATTGTCGAGCGTCTGACGGTCACTAAAACGGATTATCAGCAAACAATCTCAACCGACCGGATGGCGAACGTGACGTACGCCTTGTCATCGGTATCTAGCTCGAGGATCACGAGATCGGTATAGTCAGGTAGATGATGTGCGCTGCAGAAGGAGAAGTACTCCGAGTTGGTGCGTCGAATTGCGCCGTTGGTCAGCTCTGAGGCCGGGTGAGGAAAGATGGAGTTCCACCAAGCGAAAAAACGAGAAGGATAGCAGTCTGAAGAGATTGGGTCATCGCCCGCACCGTGGCACGAAGAGACTAGATATCTGTTACAAACGAAGACGACGCTTAACAGGGGACAAGGGGCTCACCAGAACCACCGATCACGCTGATGGTGACAGGTTGGCCGAGAAGGGCCTTGTGGATGACCTGCTGAACTCTGGCGCCACTGCCCAAGTGAAGCCAGCTCTTCGAAACTGCCAGGGCGCCGTATTTTTCAGCGAGAACATCGCCTTTGCCAAAGGTGGGACAAAAGGGAAAGGGATTCTGAGAAGCTTCGTCGTCGGCGTCCGAGAGATTGAGATAATTTATCGGGTGCAACCCTGCAGAGTACTGTGTAGGGTGGTTGCGCAAGTAGTAGGCAGCGTCGGAGGAGTGGGAAGGGAGAATGAGGCGGGTAAAAAATATCACGGAAAGAAAGAGCGCAAGGATGAGCCATATACGATTTGGTAGGCCGAATGTGCGTTGGTTCAGCCGAGATGGCGGTTTGTCTGCTGAGGAGAGGATGGCAGACGGGGGAAGTCCTGGTGTCGGAGGGGCGATGAAAGCTGAGCTTTTCGCGGTTCGGCGCTGCATGAGCGGCGAAGGGTCAGACTTTGATGGGGGGAAGAGCTGCGAGGGGGGCGGGCTCGGGGAGGGGGAGGACATGACGGCGGTCGCCAGTTGAAGAGCAACTAACTCCTCGGGGTGTCCCCGAATTCCGCGTGCCAGCGAGACGCCCACTTTTTATCTCTTAGTCCTCAACGACCACGGCCATGCAGCCAGCGAGGATATACCGACGTGTACCCACACCCGTCGCCATCCTCTTCGGTATCGTCATCGGCGCACTGCTCACAAGGCTCATCTCCTTTTCGTATCACTCTGGTTATTCCACCTCATGGCGCGGTAGTGGACACGCGCCTATACACAACTCGCCCCGCCCAACCTCCTCTCGCCAGGTTCCCCCCACCACCGCACAGCGACGACGCGTTCTGGATATCCTCAGCACACTTTCGCCCCATTACACGCGCGAGTGCACACGAAATCTTAACCCCTTGTACGTGCAGCAGGCGCGCGAACGATACGCCCCCCTCATTGGCCATAACCCGCCTCCGTCCAAATCTTGGCTCTTTGATCTCGGCCTCGGTGGTCTCGACCCAATCCCCCGCCCTAGCCAGGAAGAGGCGTCGTACTACAGTCACAGGCGCGACCTCTCCGGCGGAGAGCACAAGTACTTCTTTGCCATCAACCTCTACAACTCCTTCGACGTCATTCCAGACATCTTTGCCACCCTCTTCCGCGTTGCCGCAGTTCTTGGTTACCACAATGTTTTTGTGTCCATCTACGAGAATGGCTCCACCGACCAGACAAAGGCTCTCCTCCGCATTTTTGATGCTCTCGCTCGCTCAGTCGGTCTCCGGGTTACCATCCGCACATCGCAGCGCACACGCGGCGCGTTCAATCACCGCATCGAGTATCTCGCCGAAGTTCGAAACGCCGCCTTTGTCCCCCTCCATGAGCTGCGAGACGATCAGAACGAGTACTTTGATACCATTGTGTTCATGAACGATATCCTTCCATGCATCGATGACCTTCTCGAGTTGATCTTCCAGAGCCGGCTGAATAATGCCGGCATTACCTGCGCCGCAGATTACATGTATCACGATGAGCTCGTGCGTCCGTGTTTTTTTCTACCCACGTTTCACAACTAATTTCAAGTGCTTAGGGTGCTCCGGTCTTCTATGATAATTGGGTCGCGCGTGACATCAACGGTACCGCTCTCGAAAACGCACCTTTTGAGGATATTTTCCACCACAGTACCTCGTCTGTGCGCTTCCAGCAGCACCTGCCCGTCCAGGTCCAGTCCTGCTGGAACGGCGTCGCCATCCTCGACCCTGCTCCCTTCTACCAACCTAAGCACGTCCGCTTCCGGATGGCACGCATCGCCGAAGGCGAGTGCTCCGCCAGCGAGTGTTCTCTCATCTGCAACGACTACTGGGAGGCCGGTTACGGACGCATCCTCATGGTGCCGCGCGTAAAGCTCGCCTACGATCGGGTACGTATATTATCCCCGTTGTCTGTTGGCCGCACTAACGGATGCGCTGCAGAAAGTTTTCGACATTATTCACCCGCCGCGGCGTAACTTGACGACGATTCGCGGCTACGTCCGCCTGGGTGGGCTCCCTGACAACCCACGCACAGATCCCCAAGATCGTTCGTGGTTTGGTCCGCACGACCGCCTCTTCACGGAAGAGGAAGGTGAACCCATCGACTTTGTGCCTGGTCCCCCTCACGGTGCGCACAATCTCATCCTCCCCATTAGTTTTGTTGCTGATCCCACGCATGCTGCCCGTAGTGTGGTGTTGGGGCTGGGACGGCGCTGGTGACCTAGACGGTCCTGATGTCGATCCCATCTGGGAAGAGGTGCCAGAGAAGTCAAAATCGGCGCACGCTGTCGAGGTTAAGCATGATAGGAGCTTTAAGAATCACTAGTCGGAGGTGGGGAGCATTCGGGCTTGGGGACGGACCAGTGACGGACCTCAGATCAGATGGATACACTAACGGCGCGCTTGAACGCTTTAATGAACCTGACGCTACGAATAATCGAGCCTGCCTCTGCTTCTAGGCAGTGTAAGATACAGTGGTGCAATAGTCCCATGCGCAGACGTTCCGTGGTATATAGTGGGCTTCATTTATTAGACAAGTGTGAGAACAATGAGCGAGATACAGTAAGTGCGTTCCCAATGGTGGTAAGGAAAGGGATGCAGAAAGTTCAGGAAAACCGCTTCCACGCATGCTTTTCGTATTCCACCATCTGCTTGCGCTTTTTCGGTCTGTATAGTCGGACATTCCGGTAAGCGTACTTTGGTGATAAAGTATGAAAATCACGCACAATGCAGGACCACGCGGTTCGACTAGCGCTCGGTGTTGCATGCTTAAATATCGATCCCGAAACAAGTTGCCTGTTGGCTACCAACACCACACAACATCAGCCATCGCACGACAGACTCATGATATTGCACCACCTGAAGGCCACGCAGGCTCTCGCTGAGCTCCTCGCCGAGCTGCACGTCTACTTTCCCCTCGCGCACTATGTGTTTGCCTAATTTCTGCCCCGCAAAGCCATTTTGTGCGAGGAGCGCCTCCCGCTTTGAACGCCGTTCTTCTGCGGCCCGGGCACGCGCTGCTCGAGTCTTGTCTGCGGCTTTGCGTAGGGACTTGGCGGAGTCAACGGACGCATGCAGCCGTTTACGCAGCGCACGCTCCACAAGGGCGTGTTTCTAGCAGAGTCGTCAAAAGTGATAAGCGAGGTGCTCAGAGTGAAAACAGTGAACTCGGGTATACCTCGGCGCGCAACTTTTCTGCTTTTCGTTTCTGCTGTTTCGTCTTGCGCTGCGGCACCGCCGCCGCCGCGTTATTTTTAGCGCTTTCGGGCTCCCGATCCGACTCATCTCGACTTTCGACGTCTGCAGGCTCGTCTCCCGGCTTGTCTATCAGCATGCCCCGCGCGCCCCCCTCGCCGTCCGCGCTCCGTGCGCCGAGAATGCGCGCCTTTGTGGCCTCGAGCGCCTCTGCTTCCTGTACGCGGCGCAGTTCGGCTTCGTGCGCGGTGAGGAGGAGTGTAGTGTAGGCGGCTTCTGGTGGATTATACGACGTTCCGGCATGTGGAGCAGGAACTGCGGGCAGAGCGATCGCGGTGCGTGGATGGGGGACATTTGGCGCCTGCGATACGTTCAGTATAAGGGCCGTGGACCTGAGGAGGGAGCGCCGCGGCGCACCTTGACTTTGGCCCCTGCGTTTAGCGCTGTCTCTGTAGACCACACGTCGTATTGCCCGCTTTTTTTCGCGGCTTCTGAGACTTCGAGCAGAGCGCTTCCTGCACCAGGTTGCGAAGGGTCCACGATGCTATTTAGTGGGCCCCTGCGATCCTTTCGCGCGATTCTGAGCAGCCGCTCCTTGTCGCGGGCACTCACGAGAGACTTTCGAGGTCTCGCATGGACTGCAGGGACCGCAGAGCGTTGGGCGATTATTTGATGTGACTTCAGGGAAGCGCGAGAAAAGCGCGGGAGAGACCTGCGAACTGAAAAACAGAAGAGGGAAAGGATTATAAGGTGGGGACGTGAGAAAAGTGAAGACCCGTGCCTTTGTCGTCGCCTTTGGTATCGACGACGAATAGCTCGCTATCTGTCTTTTTTTGTAATGTCGACCTATCGCAACTTTAGACCAGCTATGATGGCGGGAAAAACAAACGCGCACCCTAGCGTGCGCTCTTCGTCGCGAAGTGCCTCGAGTGTCTCCTCGAGATCTTCGATATCGACGTTCTTCCTCCACGCCTTCTTCCCTTTCCTGCTCGACTGATTGTGCTGCGCAGGTGCACCCACTGTAGACGCAGCTGTCGATTTCTTTTTCAGCCTGAGGACAGAGGTCGAGACGCGTTTACTATGGAGTGCCATGATAGCAAGTCGAGAGAGTACGGTATGCGGGCCGCCAATCTATAAGCATCGATATACGCGTGATCCAGTTAGGGCTTATATCTGCCCCTTTCATTGGTGAGTGCCGCACTACTACCTCGCACACTGCAGCCTTATACACTGGACATTTACGCGCCTGTATCCTAGCATTAGATTCGGACGATCCAGCCTTCAGGGATGTCAAGCATGGACGTAGACGCTATTGAAGAGGTAGAGATGGAATACTACGGCGCTACTCAAACAGAGGCTTCTTCTAGTAAAGCAGCCCAATGGTCCATCGTTGTCGACGAGGCGCATCCTTTCGACCTGGATGCGTACATATCGGGTTACTCTGGTACGCCTGTATCTTGCTATTCTACCCTATTTGTTGGGTTTTGACGCGCCGCAGGTCGAACGGCGTTGGATCGCTTGATCTACATCATCATGCACTCCCCTACCCTTGCCCCACAGGCCCTCAATCGCTCTCTTCAGCTCCTCACCGCACCGCCGCAACGTGACACAGGGCTATACGAAGTCATCTTGTCTGCTTACAAAACCACAGCAACTCAAGCGGGCGTCGAGCTCCCGCCTCTCGAGGAGGTTGTCCCCGATCACACGCCATACCTCACTTGGATCGAGGAGACCAATGAACGCAACTCTGCGGATCGTCGGAAGCTCGAGGTAGAGCTCAAGACGTATACCGGAAACATGATCAAGGAAAGCATCAGAATGGCCCATCGAGACCTCGGCGCATTTTACCGTGCTACGGGTGGTTTCGACAGCGCTCTGCGCCATCACACTAAGTCGCGTGAATTCTGCACTACAACCCAAAACATGCTCGATATGTGTCTCTCCGTATTGGAGGTAGGCCTTTCCATCCTAACGGTTCTGTCGCTACGGCCCCGGCTGACACCTCGACTGTAGCTTCTACTTGAGCAACGCAGCTTTTCACACATCCCAACATATGTTTTCAAGGCAGAGTCTGCGTTGGACAGCATCGCATCGTCTGGGCTGTCGGGTACCAGCTTCGGTCACGGGTTAGGTTCCTCGGGGCAGAAACGAGTCGACTTGCACCACGCAGTCGAGGCGAAGCTCGCACTTTGCGCAGCGCTTTCGCACCTGTTCAATATGAACTACGCAAAAGCGGCGCAGGACTTCCTACAGCCGATGTCCGCCGCGGCGCTCTTGCCTTGGACTGGTAATATCATCTCGGTGGGAGATATCGGGGTGTATGCGACGCTTTGTGCGCTCGCGACTTTAGGGCGCAACGAACTCAAGTTGAGGGTCTTGGAGGGAGGCGAGGGGCTGGCAGGAGAGGGAGAGGGCATGAAAGAGCTTCTGGACGCTTGGATGGCTAGCAACTTCCGTGTCGTGCTCGAGCTACTGGAAAGGTCCTCTGTAAGTGCTCTGCGCGTTTTGTTTTGTTTTCTGGTGCGACGAGCCCCCTTAAATCTAGACCCGTCATTTACTCGACCCCCTGCTCGGTCCGCACGTCGCGAACCTCACTGCGCTTATCCGTGCCCGCGCGGTCGTGCTGTATTTCCAGCCATTCGCTACGATTCGGCTCGAGCGCATGAGCGCGGCGTTCGGATGGACCGTCGAAGATACCGAAAGGGAGGTCGTCACGCTCATTCAGCGAGGGGATATCCTCGGCCGGGTCGACAGTCAGAATAAAATACTCAGGGCACGCTCGACGAACCCCCGGGCGCAGCTATACGCCCACGCGCTCAAGGCCGGGGCCGAAATGCAGAAAGCCACAGACAAGCTATTGCTCCGCCTCCGGCTGTGAGTCTGCTCGCTCGTCGAATGTCACACCTGACCTGACCTGTTTCATAATAGCCAACAAGCAGATTTGGTCGTTCGCAAGCCGCAGCCTGCACCAGCCTCCGGTGCTGGGACCTCCGAGTCCGCGGAGCAGTAGAAAATTTCACTCTGAAGTCACATTCCTGTACCGTTCATGCTTTTCTGTATCGCACATTTGTTCCACTCACGTACCGTTACAAAGTTGAGATGCATTTTGAATCCCCGCTGTCTTTGGGTGTTGTATACAATCAGTCCATTCTAAAATGTAATGTGTTGTTCCTCACTTGAAAATATGCGATGGCTAGAAGAGAGGCGAGTGTTCAACGTTCGCCCATGAATATATTGATTGTAACAGAACTGGCATCATAAAACGTAAAAACTGAAGACGCGCCGTCATCTAGGTGCGTAGCCAAGCTGTCTTTGCTATCTTCTTCAATCTCTTCTGCTCCTTAAAGCGCTCCTGCGTGTGTTTGGTGAGTGTACTGCATGTGCACATTGCAAAAAGCATCGCGCACCAAATCCTTTTTAGTTGGCCTTTTACGTTTCTTCCCGTTTGCCTCGTCCTCTTCTTCCTGTTTGCTTCTTTGCGCAACCTCGTGTTCCCACTGTTCCATGTTGAAGTACACGGAGCTCATACGTTTCATACGTTCGTACTCCGACAGATGGGTAGGGTCGCGTCCTTCCGGTTTCGTAAATGCGCCTGTATGCGCGTTGAACCTCGCAGAGAAGTTATATGCGCTGCCTGGAGCGGACGGCCCAGCGAGGGTTGGATCGAGGTGCGCAAGGGAAGGGTCGATGCCCTGCGCAGCGGCGGCCTCCTGCAACGCGTAAATCTGTGCGACAGAGGCGGGTACATGTGTCGCACCGGAGGAAGACCCGGAGGGTGCCCCTTCTTGAGCATTGGGAGGTGTGGCAGAAGTAGAGGCAGAGGCGGGTAGGGAAGAAGAGGATGAAGAGGGCTCGCTCGCGCTCGGCTGCAGAGGATTGACCCAAGTAGTTTCCTGAGTGGTCGTATTGTAAAAGTAATATGCGTTGTGCGCTGATGACCAGATTGCCTGCCAATTTCCCGATGACGGTGGAGATGCACTCGAGGGAGCTTGGGGGTCGGTATTGGACGGCAGAGGCTTGTCGTTGGCTGCCCCTTCGTTTACCTCCTGCACTTCATCTTTATCGGATGAAGGAGATTGTTCTTTTGACGCGGGGGATGGGCTAGGACTCTTGCTTGGCGGGTTGGACATCGTTGGTGGAGGCTGAAGGGAGATATCGGCACTCGCCGGGGTCGGTGATTTGGCGTCTGTTGAGGGTGAGGTCGTCGTTGCCAGTGAGCACGATCTCCGAGTCAAGAATGGATCCACCTGGTCCGATAGCCCTGCCCTCTCAACAGCCCCTGCGCTCTGCCATGAAGCATTCCTCTCGTCCGACCACACCATCTGCGAGTTCTCCGCCAATCTCCCCGTTCTTTCAGCCCTCACCAATCCCGCCCGTGCCACAAGTCCCCATCCTTCCCATAGCATCTCCCGTCCAGAGCTCCGTTAGTACATTGAATTCTCCACTTCCTACAGCTAGCCCCTCGGCATCTGGTAGCCCCTCGACGTCTAGCATATTGCCTCCCCCATCTTCAAATGTACAGTCCCCAATTTCTACCATTGGTCCGAATGCAGGGTATACGTCGAAAGTGTCCTTTGATACGTTCGAGAACCCTGTGGCCTCTATGTTCTCGTTCACCTTGCAAGTCAAGTCAGATGGATACGAACGCACCCCAAGCACGCGCGTATTTTTGTGTGCTTCTAGTCCGGATGATAGTGGTCGCCATGCGCTGGGCTGGGCAATCGAAGGCTTGGTCCAGGATGGAGACGAGCTCATCGTTTTTCGTGGGATAGACCAAGACGAGCTAGGTTTGTGAATTCGTCGTGTGAATTTGCTTCCTGTCCGTCTAAATCAGCGTCTGCAGAGAGAGATCACGATGTGGTCCGTGATGAAGCCAGAGATCTTATGCACCGAATACAAGAGAAGTGCGTCGAAGTCGATCCGGATCGAAAGGTATCTGTCCGTTCACAGCTGTGCTGGTTGACATTTATATTATTTATCTTTGTCTCAGCTATCCATCATCGTCGAGTACATCGCAGGAAAGGTTACAACGACGATCGACCGTCTCATTGCGCTCTACCGCCCTGACTCCGTTGTCGTTGGTTCACGGGGTTCACGGAAAATGAAACAGGCGTTCGGAGCGGCCTTTGGAGCGCAAAGCGTGGGAGGCGTCTCGAAGTACTGTCTTAGCCACTCCCCCGTGCCCGTCATTGTGGTGCGTCCGGAGAGCAAGGTCCGAAAGACGCTCGACAAGCGTCGCGCTGATCCGAAGCGCGGGATACATTTCGATGAGTATGAGTCTCTCGATGCAGTTACAGTAGGGCATAACTGATGGTGTTGTGATAGCCTCCGGTTGCAATCGCAGAGAAGCAATGTGTCTGGACCTGGATTGTCCATCACATCTACCCTGTCCCGTTAAATAAATGTAACTGTAGTTTTACCCTAGTCGACACGATCACATGACCCTATGAAACCGTGCCCGCGTCTGAGTTGACACCTTCGCCTCAACAACGATGGACGGCACTGAATTTGGTCGTTATGGTGTCCTACGCTTCATGAGACGACATGAAGACATCGTCATAGCTTCTTACCCAATAGATGATGACGAGCTCACCTTCGGCTGTGATTCATCTTGTAGTGTTCGTCTTTACTATCCCACCGTCAGCCCCCTCCACGCGAAAATATTCTTCCAGGAGCGCAAAGTCAGTTGTTCATCCCCTTCCCTTCTTACTGGTAGCTAATCGTGGTTCTCAGGCATTTATTGAGGTGCTAGGAGTACATGGCCTCTTCGTCGACAAATGTCGAGTATTCCCAAAAACCAAGCCGACCACCACAATAGTCCCATTGTCAAACAACTCGGAACTAGAAATCAACAAGAAGCGTTTTCGCTTCGAGTATCCACCCAAGGCGCTCCGTCCCGTCCTCGCTTTCACCCCATCAGCGTCGAGTTCGAAATCTGCTCGGAAACGCGTTCTCAGGCTGTCTATGATCCAGAGTGCCCAAGTCTTTACCCCACGCCCCGATCCCGATCCCCGCGTCAACCTGCGTGTGTTGCAGACGCCGATCCGGTTGAACAGTTCGCCGCTGAAACAAGCCCATCGCTCCTTGAAGCAGGAGCAGGACGACCAGGAGGACGAAGAGAATGGCACGCCCATTCGTCTCGTCGAAGGAAATCGCCCGCAGGTCGTGGAGGAAGAGCAGGATCTCGTAATTCTGGAAGAAGTTGAAGCCCCCGAGAATTCTGCTCAATCTCCAGCGACCCAACATGTACATGCTCCCCAAGCAGGTGCACCACATGCGGCGCCGGGTTTCCCTCTTGCCCCGTCCCACCAGCCACAGCAGTTTCAGACACCACGTCGACGGTCGGCCCGACCGTCGTTGCATCGTGCGGTACTGATCCGTTCCGCACAGCGCGCGGCAATGCGTTTCGAGATGGAGCAGGAACAAGAACTGGAAGAGCGTGAAGTGGAAGAACACGTTGCAACAATCGATGAACAAATGGAGGTGGACGAGGAAGGCGAAGGCGATCAAGACGTTGTCATAGAAGAGTTCGAAGAGGAGGTCCATGAGGACGGTGCCGCGGATGACACAGAACCGGACTCGAAGCCAGTATTTGGCTGGCGCAAGAGTCTCGAGGCTTTCAAGAGCAGCTTACATGCCCTCCGCTCTCCTTCGAGGTCCCCGGAGAGGGACGAGTACATGGAACAAGACATTGCTGAGGTAATGGTGCTCGTTTAGGGGACATGCGAGTTGTCTGACTGACTTGTTTTGTTCGAAAGGCTCACGAGTATACTGCTCCTGATGAGGACGAATCCTTGGGCCAAGATGATAAACCACAAGAGCCCGAGAATGAAGACGGCTTGGGTGATGGAGGCGACGCTGAACCTGAAAGCGAATTTGCTAACCGGGGTGCAATGACTCCTCAACTTACCCCCCAGCGTCCGGAGCAGCGTTTGTATTTCATGACACCACAAACCCACAGGCCCAACGGGGCTCCCAGTCTCGCGGATCGCGTCAGAGGGCGCCAGTCGACAGGTGGCGCTGCCTGGACCAGCTTGGCCAAACCGTGGACAGTTGCTGAGGACCCGGCTCCTGCTGTAGACGAGAGTGCTCCTCGCGCGAACGCAGAATCGAGTGAACGAAGAGTCAGTCAATTGGAAAGACGGGTATGATCAGTTTCATTCCCCTCAACTTCTGACCTTATGTCCTTTGCAGGCTATCCAGGAACGAAGACGCTCTGCGCTCACTCAACCTGACGAGTTCTTTGGAGAGAATATTCCTGGGTCACGGCGTAACTCGTTGGGCCCTGAAACGCCTAACTCAAAACCAATGCTCGGCGTGGCTTCCCCGTCCAAGGTCTGGCCTGCTATCAAGGAAGACGAAGAGGAAGTTGAGACTACTATGCTGCTCGAAAAGATGAAAGAGGTAGTCGAAGGGATGCAGCGGCGACGAAGCATTCAGCCCGAGGCTCCTATCCTCAACAAGACGGAAATATATGACGAAGATATGGCACTTCAAGACGATACACCCGAGGATGACGAAGCGATTGTCGAAGATCAATTCCCCCCACAAACGGATTCCCGCCCTTCTATAAACTCGTTCCCTGCCACACCACAGATGTCAGATCTTAGGCATGTCTTCTCTGAGAAGCGCGTAGCAGGCATGCCGACACCTTATGCCGGCGTCCGTAAGCTCTTCCAGGCGGAGCAGGCCCAGAATCCTGAGACCCCTCGCCTAGATGGGGTACGCGAAATGTTCTCCCGTGCAAGGCAGCGAGAGCCAAGCACCCCGATCTTCGAAGGAGTTGGCGAGATGCTTGTAACACCGCCTGAACATCCCTCTCAAGAGCCTGCCGGGCAAACTGACGCAGTTGACACCCCAGAGGTGGCCGCTCCAGCTCCAACGCGCCTGCCGAAGCCAGCTTCCGGAGCCATAGCGAAGACACTGGCCGTTCGCGTGCGCGAGGGCCGGGAAATTCCCACTGACATGACACAACTCGCCGACGACGAACTAACACCTGACGCACCCCCGGCCAAACCTTCAAAGCATAGTGCAAACGTGCCAAAAGCGTCGATCGTGAGGCGAACGACTCGAAGGGCCGATGCTGAAGGGAAGGAGGTGATGGTTTGACTGAAACTGTGACCGAGTCCGAATACTAACGCAAGCGCGATTCTAGGAGATGGCGCAGGCGCCAGTCAAGTCGTTGGCGAGCAAGGCGAGGAAAGTCGTGACCTCAGAGGTCAGCGAACCTCCTACACAGCCAAAGCCTGCTGCGTCCAGACTCGAATCCGGACGACGTTCGCGTACGACCACCAAGTCTTCCGAGTCTACAGACCAGGAGCCCGCCGAATCGAGCAAGCCAACGCGCAAGACGGGGCGAAGCACGAAGGCCGTAGCTACGACTGCACCCGATCTAGAACCAGAACCAGAGCCCACGAAGAGTATACGTCGGGGAGCGAGACGCGGCCCACCAGACGTGGCACCGGCTACCACCACGATCAAGCGGCGCACAACCAAGCCAAAGGCTGGCGACATCGACGACGCAGACGATCAGCCAGAGTCCGTCGATCGCGCCGAGCCTCCTGAGGCACCTCTCCTTGCGGCTCGAACGCGGCGTGGGAAAGGCAAGTATGTGGAGCTGGAAGATGGGAACGCAGGCGCGGCGGGTGCGCAGCGCACTACCCAAGGCAGACGGACACCCACCGTTGTCGCCGCCGCTGCTGCGAAGGCGCGTGCCGCCGCACCGTCTGCGAAGAGCACGCGCGGGGAGAAGGAAAAGGAAAACACGCCGGAGCGGATTCATGTAAAGGAGGAAGACGAGGTGCAGCAGCAGCAGCCAGCAACCGTTGCTGTCAAGGGGGCGCGGACGCGCAAGGCGACGACGGCTGCGCAAAGGGCACATAGCGAGGCGGAAAAGGACGCAGACACGGTCAAGGCGAGGGCGAGGGCGCCGAGAACGAGGGCTGCTAGTGGGAGGAAGTAAGTGCGAACGTGGCGCTGCGTAGATAAACGTTGTTCGTGCGCTTCGCTGACGATTGTATAACTATTATGACTGTTGACGACCTTTGCTTCGTGTTATGAACGTAATGCAACCCCTCTCCTTGTGTGACATCCTCTGTATCGGTGGTGTTGAGCCAAGTGCGCGCTCGGTGTTCGCCAAGCTCTAGTTTAGCTCACATGTAGGTCGATGATGGAACCCAGGGCTTCCAAGTGTAAGCTCTGTACAATCTTACAGTAAGCTTATAACTGCACTGTTTTGGTTTGTAAATGCCTGGTCTTCTCATAGTTGCGTCCCGAAATACAAACGGGTCAAAATGAATACCAGTGGCTTGGAAACTTTCTCATCTCATGTCTGCAACTTCTTCACACGGCACGACCTCACCAGACTTGCTAGGGAAATTCTCACTTCCTCCCCGTGCAGACATAATTCTCCGTTCCTGTGACTCTCATGATTTTCGCGTCCAAAAACTTTATTTAGTCGATAGCTCTCCTGAGCGAGTAACGGCCGCCACATGTCACGGTGTAGAGCCGGAAGGTCAGCCTCATCCCACGAATTATTAATATCGTTATGAAAACTGCTATAACTAAGTTACCTAACAATGCAGTTAGAGCGGGTACTCCGACTCAGAGTCACCGACATGCACGCGTGTCTTCCTCAGGCCACCCCGGGCTACTTAAGAACCTTTCTTCGATGGATCTCATCTGGAAGCCTGCGGGGGTTTTTTTTTTAAATTTAAATCCATGAGGGGGTCGCCCTCTTAGTACGCGCGAGAAGGTGCCCTCTCGTATCCGTGAGGGGGGTGCCCTCTATTAGGGGGTACCTTCTATTGGGAATGCGCGGGTGCCCACTTGGTATTCACTGGCACGGGTGCCCTGGTGCCAGTATCAGAAAAAATGTTCGTGAGTCAGCCAGTGCCAGTGCCAAAATTGCGCCCATGCTCAAATCCTCTAGGCGCCACTACTCACATGTAGCGTGCCTGATATGAGACTTACTAGTATGACCGACCTCACATAAATACTTGGAAGCATGTTATCGCATCGCAATATTCGGACCTCTACCCCAGGCCTGCATTTTTCATACCCTCCTCTTACCGTCGGATTCGCCAGTTCGCGGGTATAGCATCATGTCTATTTCGATTCAACCAGTCCCATCACCCTCGGATGTTACTCAGAGTCAAGCCTCGGTGGTCGGTCCAGGCATCGCAGGCTTATTTATCCAGGGGATAGAATCCGGTCTCGTCTTCGGCCAGTTCTTTCAGTGGTTCTGCGTACGTGACCGCAACGAGAGCCCTGTCGTATCCACCATAGTTGTATTTGTTACCGTGGTTGGACTGTACGTTTCTTCCAGACTCTGAACTGCGTGACCTCATTACCAATTATCGTTTATGAAGTGCGCAGTCTGGGATATACTTTGTATCTACTTGGACTACATACGTGCAGCGATTTGGGCTTTTCGTATGTGTCACCTTTCTCCCGCTTTCTCTATCAGTGGCCTACGTCTAACGCTTAAGTTCTTCCCCAGCTATTCCCGGACTGGAGTGATTACGTCCACCCAATCCCAGTGCGCGGAGGATATCTTGTCTCAGCTCCTAATCCCGTTTGTATCCTAACCCAATTCGTAGAACCTGTTTATATCGGCTCCCGTTCAAGCTTTGATGATCCGACGCTGTTATAATGTTCGTCATCAACCACGTCGTGTAGTCCCTCCCATTTGACTAGAACAAACAGCTTGTGAGCAAGAACGTGTTCATCGTCGTCAGTAGCTCCGCCTGTCGTTGAGCCTGAGATACACTGAATCGTTCCTCACTCAGACCCTGCTCGTGTTACTTCTGGTGGCCTCGATAGTCATGTCACTATGGTCAATAATTTCAATCGTCAAATTGTTGACCGTTGTTCCACTCAAAGACATCCTCCCCTCGTTCCAAGGGTCTGGCATCGTTTGGTCCTGTAAGTCACTCAACCCATTCCTAGAGAAAAGCCCTCTCTGAAGCGTTTAACAGACTTGATATCTCTCCTACTCCCCACGTGTAAGTCTGTCATCGCTCATAATATGCTGCACATACTCAACCCCTCTCAGTCCTCGACCTCATTCTTACTGGCATCTGTGCGTCGTCTGTGCTCTTCGTGTTGTCTTCACGTCCTCATCATCGAATTTACTACAAAAAGTGCTTCACTACCTTACCCAGACGAGGAAGCGGGTGTATGCCGCGCACGCACGCAAAGTGTGTCCCGTGTTTTCGGAGGATACCCGTTTTTTATGTTTAGCTTATGTTGGGAACTATAGTCGATCTCCCGCTTCGCGAACATTGTGTGGCAATCTGCACTGCCGCCGACTCTCTGTACGATCTTCTTGTCCATATTTTATGTTCAATTCTCGACCACGCGCCAAGTAGGTGCCCCCCATTTCTGTCCCAGCTCATGATTGTTTTGGCGCCTTGTTCGTGGGAGCCCACCGGAGTGGCGGACGCTGACAACCTGCTTCCCGTTCTCAGGCAAAAACGCAGTCATGGCAGACAGTTATACAGGCGATGATCGGGAAACTCTACGTTCTTTCGCTGTTTTACACGATGTGCGTCGGTTTGATCTCGCCTGCGTATCGGTTGTTTATGCCATTTCTGACGTCGTGTCTAGCAACGTTCGACCTCTACAACCGGACGAGCAGCCTACAACGTTCATCTCGACGTTTACTGTACCAACAGAGGTCGTGCATACACTCACGCGGGATGCCTGAGGGGGAGACGCTACGTGCGGTCAAATTTCCGCAGAGTGTAAGTCGGCAAGTGCCTCTGTTGTGTAGTCGATGGTCTCCGTTTTTCGGTCCTTTACAGTCCCCTCGTTGTCCTTCGTGTTGCTGTACAGAAGACCAAACTTAAGGACGCTTGGTCGTTACCGCTTTCTCCACGCACTCCCAACGTGTCGTCTGTCGCCGTAGTTAGTACTATATGATAAACGCATATCACTACACGCCAAAGCCGACTAAACCTGTGCATCCCTTCACATGTAGCACTTCTGCCCCGACCATTTCCCGCACATCAGTAGCCCTCTGAATCTCATTGGGTGGACGCCACGGTCGGTGGTGTTAACAGTGTCCATTGACGTCTGTTTACCGTAACAGTTTCCTAGTCATTTTCAAGCGTGTCAATAATGCTCAGGTTGAGGCATTTGGGGGAATTGAGTCTATCAACCTCAACAGGTTTGTCAGTGCCCTGCGTCGAAATAGGTTCATCATCGACTTATTCCGATTCCCACTGGCAATACACATTCACGGAACCCCTTCAAAACGCTATGACACCAGGGATACAAGGTCTAGGTGTCTACGATTACCCCAAGCTCGAGTCGTCCGAGTCTGCGCCCGCAACCCTTCTCAGGCTAGACCCGACCTTGCCACTCTCCGGATCGACTACTATGACCACCTTACTATGACAACGCCGTTCTCAGCGTCTCCCCCGCGCGAGTATCTCGAGCTCCTTGGGCCTCTTTAGTTCATGTGATCCACCTGGGTTTCTTTCTTTGAGTCTTACCTGGGATCAAGCGGCTCCGACTCTATCAGAGCTCGCGATTTGATATCGAGGGTATGTCCACGTTGACAAGGCATTGTCCCTATACCATGGAGCTCCACCTGAAGGAGATCAACAAGCCCGACAACGTCCTCCGGAACCTGAAGCAGCTCGACCTCTCTGCGCTGAGCGCCTCTTGCTCTAAGGACAGGCTACTTGGCGTGCAGCTTTCACACCTCGATTTGTCCGGTGTAAGGACCAGTCTCTGTCTGCGCTAGAAACGACACCAATCGACCCTATATTCGCACCATTCCACGTCAACGTCATCCCAACACTACCCCAACGAGCTTCGTGGCGAACCAATGTCAACGCCTTGCACGTTCCGTACTGTCGACCACTTTGTCTTTCTTGTCTCGTGTTCTGTCTACGTCTTCCTCTAGGGATGACTCTCAATCACCTCGCAGCTACTATCTACACCGGCTCCGAGGAGCTCAGGAACGACTTCTGAAGAACGGGGTCGTGAGTGACACGTGCACATATACCACGTCATGTGGCGACCGTCCTTAGGCTACAGTATGGACGGGGGCGTCGATGTGTTATATATACAACTATGGCTACCGCAACTGTACACGCATGACGATAATGACGCTTTGATCTTTGATCGCAGACAACACCGACGCCACTGGCAGGATGTCATACAAACTTTCACACCCAAGAGAACTATATCCTTATAGTAAGGTAGACAATGAACGGGTAAGATACATTGCGTATTAATTTTATGTGTTGGAGACGTCTAATTTGGGAACCTCTGAACATTGTCAAGCATCGTAAACCGCCGGGTCGATGTCTATGCCATACTGCGTCTTGGCCACCTCTCGCATTTGGCGGTCTAGCTCATCCTCAAAGTAGAATTCTTTGCTACCGATGATCCACTTCCACGTGCTAGTCAGCCAGAAGGCAAGGTCGGTCGAAGCTAATACGGTGTGGAACACGCCCTCGTGGAAGCGCTCTTTTATACGACCGCCGAAGCTCAGGTCTGAGGAGCGTGGGATGGAGTCGGCAGCAGCCAGGCCTATCATCTTGATGCGATTGACCGGCGAGCCTAGCATCTGGTTGTTGCCTTGCACGATGCTAGAGTTGGTTCGGTAAATTAGCCCCAGCGTCAACGCGCGAGGCGTGTGTACCGCGAGACAACTCACCGCATGTTTCGACCGACGAAGATAAGCTCTTTAGGCATTTTGTCGGTGTCTACGAGGAAATTCCGAAGCTTCTCCTTCAGTTGTACGCTAGCTTCGTACTGCGAGAGCTTGGGACTCTCATCGCCCTCCGCCCTTGATTTCCCGCCCTTTTTGACGAGGCTGATAGGCTTTAGAAGGACCGAGCTAGCGAAGAGGTCGGGAGCTCCAATACCCCACTGTGTGGCGACCCTCTGCACGGTTCCAAGATCCATCGCGAGTAGGCCTTTCCATAGCTCTGCGTACTCTCTGCGAAATCTGGGAGAGAGCTCTACGTACAGCCCATGGTCGATCAGGACGAGCTGCGGGCGGCGAGGATGTTGCGGGTGTGGGCGTATAAAAATGTTCCCTGGGTGAGGGTCGCAGTGGAGCCAACCCCAGCGGAATATTTGGGCACTGAAGAGTTCGACCATCGTTTGCATGACCCATTTCGTCCCGCCTCCCAGAAGCTCGGAAACGTCTTCGGGCGTAGTATGGACAGGAGGTTCGAGAGGTGTGATAAGTTTCGAAGGTAGATCCGTGCTCGAACCCCCCATGAGTTTGATAATACCCTGCCGGTCACTGAGGCGTACACCGTGAATCCATTCTGCGGTGAGCACGCGTTTCGTCGTGTATTCGGGATAAACTTTGGGTATATGCACGCGTTCTGACAGAAAGGGATCTCGCGTGATTAGTTCTGCCGTGCGACTAGCGTTCTGAGACTCCTTCACGAAGTCCAATTCTTGGCGGAGGTGGTCACTGACAAAGTCTAGTCAACGTAAGTGTCGGTGGGTGTATCATCGTTCTTTCCAGGGACACATACCAACGACAAAATATGCCGGCATATCAAAGACCCAGTGCTCATATATCCACATAACCATGCGGAAGGCGGCGAGGTCTGGTTCCATTTGTTTCGCTACAGCTGGCTTTTGGATCTTGACGGCCACCCAGTCTCCAGCATTTCCGTCTTCGCCCTTCAATCGAGCCCGATGTACTTGGGCAATGCTGGCACTGGCAATGGCTGTCTCCTCGAACTCAGCGAAAAGACCATCTGGGCCACTCGGAGGACGACCAAAGTCTTCTTGGAATACGCGAGCGACGTCTGCAAACGGGACTTGGGGCGCATCGTCAAATAGCCGAGAAAACTTGATTTGCATAGGTCTAGGTAAGAACGCAGCAGTCGCGCCGATTGCTTGGCCTGGCTGTGTGTTAGTTGGTCGTCACGAATTGCCAGTAACGTGCCGCGTACCAAACTTTATGTAGAGACCGCCATTGGAGATAAAGAGGTTCAAGAGGCGGTCACCGACGCGTTCATGTAAGGCGGAAATAGAGTCACTCTTGTCCGGAGTGAAATTTAATTTATAGTCTGCGGCGATGAGGGCACACTGTTGGAATCCATCAGCGGGACGTAACGTGTTTCTCGTCGAAAATGCGACGTACTGTCCAAAAGGTACGCAGATTCCGCGCTATGGTACTCGCATTGTATTCTCGATCTACGACGTACCCCCCCACACTTAGCAGCGTAGCATATCCCGCTCTTCGAAGTAAGGTATCGGATATGGATGCTCGCCGATCCGGTGGGATGGTTGAAGAATATTTGCGCCGGAAGACCGATCTTCTGAAGATGCGGTACATTGCAAAGGAAGGTGGCCTCTGGCGATATGTATATTGGAGTGAGGGGGAACGGAAGGTGGTGAAGAGGCTACACTAGCATGTGTAGCGCTTGCGCGTCGAGCGGCATTCACGGCAGTTCAAGCTCAAGAGTGAGAGGAACTGCTTAGGAGAGAAATGAGCCGCGGATGGAGCCTGTGATACTATTACGTGGTCATTGAACTGATGCAACCCGACAGAAGGCAGAAGGCAGATGTTGTACCCGAACCAATGCTTGGTAGCTCTCCTGTACGCTACCGACCTACTTTCCCCATATGTACAACGAGTTTCACGCCCCTAGAAGATGACCTCGATGGGATGACGCCTCAAGTAGTATGCCTTTCGCTACTGCCCAGATTCACCGTGTAGGTGCAAGCGATTATATTTTCTATTCGGTAAGCTAGAATATTACTCCCCAGTGGCCATGAACATGTCGAACATCCTGAAGTTACTGTAGGCAGACAAGCAAACGGACAAGTGCAAAATTTCTGACTTTGCTCGACCTTGTAGTACATCAAAGCATTGCTTGGCACTGGAGATCCTGCCCCCACCCTGTCGGCATCTCTGATGTAAGACCGTTCGGTTCTGGCCGAACACCCTTGCTCATCACCGCAAGCCTGGGCTTCCTCGCATCTGGCATCTTCATACTTACTCCATCGACCTCTATCACGTATTGTCGAGGTCGGGACTCTGTCCCGCTGACTTTAAGTACATTAGCCATGTCAGGCAATGACACGGTAGACCACTTGTCCCGTGTATGTAGTGACAGTCGCTGCTGCGGATCTTTCGCCATCAGTTGCTCAGCAGACTTCGAGAGGCAGTTGTCTTCTTTCTCGATCATGATATGATGCAGAAGAACACCGCCCACACAACCATCTATCCGCCTTGATGGGGCTATACATCGGAGTCAGTCAGTCTTCCTCTCCCATTTCAGGTGCTGTCCAGCCCCTGGTGCCACGGTATTCGTCGACCTCCATGTTTTCGTCCTGAACCTCAATAGCTACGTCGAAGTCAATGATTTGCAGGAAAAAAACATCGTCACGGACAACGTTGCCGGGCTTGACGTCTAATGTGCAATTCTGTGCTTGTGAAGATATATGAGCCCCTGGCCGCGCTGGATATGACCATGAACACCGTGACTGTCCACGAATCGTTGGTCGCGGACAGAGTGCAGCTCCAGTAGAATGAGCCATCCTCGGGTGATTGGAGGGATAGTTTCGATCAACCAGATAGTGTGGGGAGACTGCAGCTGTATTGCATGGAGGTACTTGAGGATGTCGAGCTCATTCGATCCCCTTCGAAGGTGCTTTGAAATCAGTTCTGTCCTGTGTGGGTTGCTCTGTCGATACACCATGTGGATATGAGGTGGTAGCTGCAAGACAATAGTCAGTGTGACGTCGTTGGTGGAGAAATAGTATCTTGTACCTGGAGATAATTCCCATGTACCATTCTCCGCCTCAATATATCTGATATCTGTAGGCTTCGAGCTGTTCAGCTGCGCATCCATTACCACCCTTCTGACGGACATTGAGTCCAGGTTGGTTTCCCCCATCGTCGTTAATAGTACGCTTGGTTTTGCCAGTGAACATTGGCAGGTTGTGTTCCTTACTAAAATTTTGGACACTGCTTCTTGACCTTTGTTTCTGTGTCTCCGTTGTCAGAATCATGTCTGCAGCTGAGCGCTGAACGTTGAACGTTGAACTCCCGAGTTAGGGTTGGCGTCAAGTTGTCAACTCGACTCGGACCGCTCAACTCGCGGCAACACTAAATTTACAAGTCATGCTAGTCATGACCAGTGCACAAGCTGAACACTTGGCCAGACGTCTAGGGGCTCCGCAGTCGAAATTTTCATAGTATGTGTCACCTAGTCACTGGCACATGGCCCGACACCGATGAGTTGGAGCTGGTCGGCGGGGAGTCGAGGTAAGTGACGAGAAGGCGATGCAGGTCCGCGGAAATCAGTATAGAGATACACGGAAAGGTTTCTGCGACATGGTGGCCGGTGCGGCGACTAGGAACTTGTCGCCCGAGGCGCAAGCCAAGGGAAGCGTGCATACACGAGTAGATACATGTGGCGGACCTTTCCTGTCGATTTGGATCCTCCGTCACGGTAGAATGTATCCATCATTCGCTATTTATGTATTGTTGCAATGTAGCCCAAGCCAGTGGCTGTGACCGCGTCTTTCGCTTACGCAAAGAAACTGCGGATTTCCCGAACGTCGGTAGCATCGCTCGTCAGGTTAGGAGCCAATAAGAATGCAATAGACGCCCGGACGCTCCACAGCCTCGTTCCAACTAACTGTATATAAACACACCACATACAGCGACATGCCTAACATCAACAAGCCCCACTCACTCACAACCCAAAGTTACCTCCATTTCCTTGTTCTGAACAATGCCCTCCACCACTATTGTATATCCTCCCACCGCACATACAAACCATGACGAGTCGTCGCAAACACCGGCAATAACAAGCGTTCAGCCGCGCACAGGAGCGGAAATGGTCGTGGGGTCCAATGACAATACAGCCCGAAATGGAAAAGCTGAACGACTGCGGGGAGGATGTATCCCATGTCCGGTATGATGCCAATGTGTATCGCTTGCTCCTGTGCGGCTGACCCGACGGGTTTGTGCTTCTAGGACGGAAGTGTATGTTGGATCATCCCATGTTGCTGTTGTTGCTAGGAACCTGTCGCACGGAGACGGACCGATATAATTGGATGTAAATGCTTCGGACTTTTTATTTATCGATATTGGTTGTGGATTTCACGGACACTGCTGTAGCTGTTTCCTTGTATTTGGTGCTTTCGAATATGCCGGTCATTCACGTGATCGAGCTGCGTCATTCTTACACAGGCACGTGATGGGCGCGTCAGTATTTGGACATTGTTTGGTTGTGAGCTGGTCACGCTGGCTGGTTGCTCCTTTGCCAACTCCTTAAACGCTCAACGTGTAGCACACACATCACGATCTACAGTATACGCTCAAACTACATTCACGTTCCTTTCAACGATCACAATGTCTATCTTTGGTCGTACCTCCCTTGTCATCATTGCCATGTCTACACCCGCTCTCACTTTGGGCAACGCGGGGTTTTACTACCGTCCTTCCCACTACCCGCCTCATAACCCTCACAGGCAGAGCAACCCGCCGGACAGAACCAACCTTTTAGGAGGTTCTCAACTCCACGTATTTGATTACAAGCACCCACTTGTGGACACACCACCCCAAGCACCACCCGCCTACGCCCAGCCTGTGTACGATAAACCTGTTGTACATCCTCCGCCTGTGTACGATTCACCTGCTGTACATCCCCCGCCGATGTACGATCCACCTGTTATATATGCACCACCTGTGTATGCACCTCAACTGTATGCACCTCCGATGGCACACACGCAACCTCCTTATAACTCACCGACTACTACCACCCCGCCCACTATGCACCCCCCTCCAGTGACCACGGACCAGCCATACAGCAACCCACCAGCAGCCCACACTTCCGCATACAATTCGCCAGCCGCGTCTTCAACTCTCAGACAGCCATCCCACACTCCAGCTGCGTACACCCCTGCGCCTACTCACGAGGATACACCAGAGCTCCCCAAGGCCACCCACGAGGATGCCTATAAGGGCATCCCCGGGGACACTCCTGAGCAAGCCCACAAGGGCACTCCCGAGGACGCCAATAAGGACGCCACCAAAGACACTCCTCAGGAAGCCCACGAGGGCACTCCCGAGGACGCTCATGAGGATGCCCCCGAAGACAGTTCCGAGGATGCCCACAAGGGTGCCACCGAAGACACTTCTGAGGACGCCCATAAGGACGCCCCCGAGGTCACTCCCGAAGGCGCCAACAAGGATGTCCCCAAGGACAGCCACAAGGACGTTCCGGAGAGTATCCCAGAGGACACATACGAGGAGCCAACCCCCCCAAGCCGGGGTCACGGGAAGCCATCTCCGTTGCCAAATACTGTGGATCGTCGCAATGCCCCACGAGTCTCCCGCACAAAAATCAGCAGAAATGCGAAGCGAGCTCTCCCGAGGCAAGGTCATACTCGCCGCTTCCCATTCATGAGGAAGAGGCAACAGCCCGGGAAGCATACAGTGCATACAGTTGTACCCGTGACTGTGAATATGATACCCGGTGTAGGCCACGCGACAAGTACGAGCAGTGCGCTTGCGACAACTACTGCCAATGCATTGCCTGCTAACCCGTCACCCCTCGCCCCTGGGATCAGGATCGACACCTCCCAAGACGCGCTGAGTTTTTCTAATAACCCAGAATCAACTATGCCGAGCGTAGAGGCACCGACCCCACCGGGATCGTCTCACTCAGAGGATGGCCACAATGCTAGCCTCGACGCCGGTGGGCCTGCGCTTCACACGGACAAGGTCACTGCAATTGCTTCGGTCCTCAGCATTGTTATCGGCTTGATTGTGTTCACCACCATTGTCAAACTTACGAGCAACGCCATGCGCAAACGTAAACACCCAGTGGGACTTGGAAAGTACGAGGACCATCTCAGTAGAAAAGGACTGATCCCGGAGATGAGCGACAAGGGACACTTTGAGAGTCATGACGTTATCATCACCCGTCCAGACGGCTCGGAGATATCGCCACTCTCATCCAGCCGAAGTGGTTCACCATCGCTGCGACCGCTTGACCCTCGTGTAGTGAATCCCAGTCCGTCACCGCACCCAATGCCGACATTCGCACCACCTCCTGTACCCACAAGTCCATTGGCAATGCCATATGTGAAGCTCTTGTCCCCGACGGCCAATCTCGCGCAACAGAATCTCATGCAGGACAGGGTTCCTGAAGCGTCAGAGATAATGTCGGTGTCTACAACTACGACAGATATGTCAGAGAGACCGTCAGCTTCGGATGGCGAGGTCGTGGGGAGACAGGTATCCCACCGTCGCATGCGTAGTGCACCGGGATCTGTTGTGTGGAGTGCACGTAGCAGCGCGGCGACGGGAAAATTCACGTCCGGAGTAAGTGGCTCGGAGGGCTATTGGGAGTCGATTGACGTATGTGGATCGGAGAGCGCGGGTCGTGTGGCTTGTAGATCGTCGAGGGGAAGGAGCGTCGCGATGAGCGTTATGTGGTAGTATTAAACTCGGACTTTGACTGAGAATTGTATTGTATGATTAGACACCGTACGCGATCACGTGATGTTTGACACAAGACACGTGGGATGATCACGATACACTCTGACTTGAAGTTGTCCTTGTTGCAGTACTCGCACTATGGCTTATAATCCTAAGACACCCACTCGTCACCGATCCCGTTCGGATGTTGCAAAAACGCCACTTACACCCTCTCTTATCCTCGGGTTCAACAATGTCGCCATCTCTTCTCCCACCAAAACAGGTGGTAACAAGTCTTCCAAGTACTCTGTCGCGGATATCACCAACCCTTTCATCTCGAGGTCACGTCCTGTATCTCCTGTGAAGCGTGCAACCTCCGGCAGTATCAACGTCACGGAATCTTTACAGCGGCAAGCTAATTCAGGAGTTATTCGTAAAGGCGGCGTAGAATCAAAGTTGGACGTCGTATCAAGAGACTATGTACCACCTCCAAGATCGGAGGCGAAACGTTCGCGCTCTACCCCAGCCATGGTTCGTTCCACCCATTTTTTCACGTGCTACTGATGTTTGAACGCCGTCCACCTGAAGCGGGATTCTCGTGACCGGTTTATCACCAATCGAGAAGTCACAGAAGTCGCCGCAACCCTCGACCTTGTGTCATTGAACCCGACGACGACCTCACCAGGACATACCGCCCGCCTCGCGGCAGCGGCTGGTGTGCCTATTAATAAGCGAGTGCTTGCGTACCATGAGGCTCCGCCAGCTGCATCAGACACAACTCTCAACCAACAGCGCGAACTGGCTCGTCCGTTGTACGCGCGACCCGGCACCTTGGCGTCGTCGTCCGGGGCAGTTACAAACAAGTCGCGAAAGATCGCGACGCAGCCGGAGCGTGTGCTCGATGCGCCAGGAATGGTCGATGACTTTTACCTCAACTTGTTGTCATGGTCCGTGCTGAACGTCGTTGCTGTCGCGCTTTCCGAAAATACCTATATCTGGAAAGCGGACACGGGCTTGGTGGAGCTGGTCGGCGAGGCACCCGAAGGCAGTTACGTCTCCTCGGTGGATTTCTCAAACGACGGCGCGTTCCTTGGAATAGGTGTGGGCACCGGAGACGTTGAGCTGTGGGATGTTGAAACAGGGCAGAAGCTGCGCTCTATGAGCGGTCACCAGGCACAGGTAGCTGCGCTCAGTTGGCACGCACATATTCTGAGTTCGGCGTGCGGCGACGGGAGTATCTGGCATCACGACGTGCGCATCGCAAGGCACAAGGTGATGGAGCTTCTGGGTCACAGTGGCGAGGTATGTGGGCTCAAGTGGAGAGCGGACGGGGAACTCCTCGCAAGTGGGGGTAATGATAACGTCGTCAATATCTGGGACGGCCGCGTAGGTGATGTCAATGAGGGTTCAAGAGGTGTCGCTCGATGGACGAAACGAAACCATACGGCTGCAGTCAAGGTAATCAACACTCTATGGCAGATATCTCTGGCGTGCTCATAGCCCGTTTTCTTAGGCCCTTGCCTGGTGCCCATGGCAGCCATCCCTTCTGGCAAGTGGTGGTGGCACAAACGATGCCACCGTTCATGTATGGAACAGTACGACAGGCGGAAGACTGCACTCTCTGAAAATGCCCGCGCAAGTGACCTCCGTGCAATGGTCACCACACAGGAAAGAATTCCTGACGACTCACGGATACCCGTCTAACGCAATCATGGTGCACGCGTACCCGTCACTCGACCGCGTGGCAGAGATTCGCGATGCTCATGACTCGCGCGTGTTGTTTAGCTGTGTCAGCCCAGCAGGTGACATGGTATGCACGGGCGCGGGTGATGAGAACCTCAAGTTCTGGCGGATATGGGAAATACCCCCGGTGAAGAAAAGGAAGGAGAGTAAAGAGGGAAGGAGCCTGACAGGATCTGGAATTCTGTCCCTGCGGTGAACGACCGTGGAGAAGCGCTTACAAGCTAGCAGGAGCCGCCGTTCATGCATGTTCGTTGATGTTTTCTCAGTAAATTTCTCAAGACCGCGCTCGCATTGCAATGTCAACCTTCACGGCATGACCCGGAACTTGACACTGTCACGGGGACCTCTAGTCTAGTTCTTGTGGTCAGAAGCGCTACACATTGTTTCTTATCTATAGAATCACCGTCATAGAACGATAGGTTTATTCTCAGATATTATCAGAATGCTCGAACCCACGCTGAGTGTGACCCAGTGCTAGCTGGAGCAACACTATGACCCCTGGAACTGCCGCCGCCTCTCTTCTCGGTCGCAAGGCGGTCAAGCCACCCGCTGCTTCTAAGAACTTGTCATAGACTGTGCTTCTCTTACGGACAAAGACCTCCTCCTAACCTTTCAGAGCAGCTTTACACGACTATCCCGATCTCATCGCGGGCTTATCCATGTGATGGTCCTTTCCGGAAATCGACAGTCCTTCCCAGGTGGACGTCTCCAGCATACGGGTATCGGCAGCACAGCTCTCGACTGTCAGCTGATCCTAGGAGTGCGATCCCAGAGGGGCGACACGCCAGCCCCATGGGTCCCAACGCAGGGTATTAAATGGGTCGATCCGAAGACGCTGTCAAACAGCAAGCATAAAATGGCCGACATTACCGGCAACGTTCCCCAGGACGTAAAGCGCCTCGTGCGTACCACGACCGCCCTCATACGGCATCGGGGCACAACGATGCCTTCGGTGTTGGAGAGGCCCTCGAGATTACGGAAATGGAGGCGCGACCAAACCCATGGCAGATCGATAGATCAGACCAGAAGTACGTCGTCTGCGAGCTTGTAGTGCGGAGAACTTATTCGGTGATGTCAGCTGTTGTGTTTCTGACTCATTACAGCGGGCGCTGGGGGCAGCCCATAGTGGTTGTATCGCGTATCTCTTACTAGTAAATAAGTGCGCGAATAAGATTTGCTCTCCTTGTTTTTTCTTTCTTTCTAGATGATGGGGCAACGATGAAGGAAACTGATATGCTTCCTACAGAATGATGTATAGCCGCGTGAGCGTTCCTCTTGTCATTCTGGGGCCATCAGCAAGATATCAATGGCGTGGGCCGTGACATAGAACCAAAAAGTATTTACGTGTTGTGCACCATCTCTCCTGTAAGTTGGCTGACCGACTCGTGTCGGCTTGAGGCTATCTAACTGATCCATCCTTCCCCTCAGAGGTACTCGTTTTCTTATCGTAAAGCATTTCGGTCGTTCAAGGGAAGCACATCACGAGCGCTCGTTGCAAGATCAGTTCCCACAGGTCGCGACATAACTAGCACAGCTTCTCTTGAGCGCTCACAAATGCCGTCTTCCCCCAAGTCCCAGATAAGAACAAGGGTCGCCCTGTCGCGTCGGCAAGAGGCAACCGTTGCTTACGGCTTCGAAGCCACAGAGGAAGCTTCATTGATGTATTAAGCGCCCTTCTTGGGGCTACGGTAGCTCGGTCATGCCGGGCAGGGTGCACAGTGGCTTCCCTTGAAATTAATGTACGCTCTAGGCGTCAAGTACATCAGTCTGGTAGAAAAGATTCGGTTGATGCGAAACGATTCGACGACCGAGGCTAGGATCCGTCCGTCCGTTGATTGAAGCTAATCCGAAGTGGCGGATCGACTCGCGTGAATCCGAGTCGCGGTCCCCTCGGGCCGTTAGGAAGACATTCTGTAATCGCTGTGCATGGTGTCCAGTGTCCACTACAGCTATGCTGACAAGCGCACTATTCCTCGCACCCTCTTTCTTTACGCTCTTAATACTGGGTGTATATGTCCGCAACTTCCGCAGAGCCACTGTTTCGCAACGCTCTGCCGCACTTTCACTTCTAAAGGTCGAGAACGATGCACACAGGAGAAAGAAGTTTATAGGCTTCTTTCATCCGTACTGGTGAGTTGCGCGCCGATCCAGCACGTTCCGGTTGTCGACGCGTGCTCAGAGACGCACAGTAACGCGGGCGGCGGTGGGGAGCGTGTACTTTGGACGGCAGTCGCTCTTATGCAGCGCGAGCAGCGCGACGTCATCAGCGTCGTGTACAGTGGTGACACCGACGCGACCAAAGAGCAGATTATCGCGAAAGTCAAGGTACGTGCGGACTAGTGGTACGCTCTGTTGCCAACTCACTCTCATGTCTCGCTCTCAGGCCCGATTCGACATCACTCTCGCGCCGGACACCCTGCACTTCGTCTTCCTCGAATCGAGGCGACTCGTAGAGGATAGCGCGTGGCGGCGGTTCACTCTCCTCGGGCAGAGCTTAGGCTCCATGTACCTTACGTGGGAGGCCATGTCGAAGTTTATCCCAGACCTTTACATCGGCGAGCTTTACTTTGTTTTTGGCCCCTTTTTGGCCCCCCGTTGACTGAATGGTCACAGACACCATGGGATACGCATTTACCTTCCACGTCGTCGCGTGGCTTGCTGGTATCCCCATTGGCGCATATGTGCATTATCCAACCATTAGTACGGACATGCTCGCGCGCGTCGAAGCGCGGCGCACAACATACGCCAATTCGGACGCAATCTCGTCTTCTACTCTTCTGAGCCGCGGCAAGCTAATGTGAGTCTACGTCACGCGCAACTCTCCTCATCTCCTTGTCATGACCGTCTCTTTTCTGGTAGGTATTATCGTCTCTTCATGTATCACTACGCGCTTGCTCTCCGCAGCTCGTCGTTTCTGATGGTTAACTCTTCCTGGACAAAAAATCATGTCGATGCAATACTCGCACATTCTGATCCACTCCTCGATTTCATACATCTACCCCTCACTTTCACCGGTAACCTGGCCCTTTCCATCGTTCGCGCACTCGCGTTGTTATCTCCTGCTCGTGCCCACGCTGCACCCAAGCGAGCAATGATCGTCTACCCACCTTGCAACACGCTGGCCTTGTCCCAGTTTCCGCTCGATGGGCGCCCGTCGCTCCTATTGAGTCTTGCTCAGTTCAGGCATGATTTTTTCATTTTTTTTTTTTATCTCTCTACGTGTTGATTAGGAGGAAAGGCCAGAAAAGGACCACGCAGCGCAGATCCGCATGATGGCCGCACTGCTGCGGCGCTACCCCGAGCACCGCCAGGCTGTGCGCCTCTTGCTCGCCGGAGGAGTACGGAATGAGGGGGATTCTGCGCGTGTCGATGATCTGAAAGCGCTCGCCGACTCCCTTCGTGTCTCGGTACGCAAGATTCCTTTCATTTTTTCTCTTGGAGATGTGACTAATCTAGCTAACGCAGGATCACGTTGAATTTGTGGTAAACGCACCGTATCCACGCATTTTGGAGCTTCTTGGCAACGCCAGCGTTGGACTAAACACGATGGTGGACGAGCATTTTGGAATCAATGTCGTGGAGTTCATGGTAAATAAATATGAAATTCTCATCGTAAATCGGGCCAAAATTGGCTGATGGTATTGCACTGTTTCAGGCCGCGGGCGTGATACCTGTCGTTCATGCGTCAGGCGGTCCTCTACGCGACATTGTGGTACCGGTCGATGGCCTGCGTACTGGTGAGCATATTTTCTTGTGTTTTTCATGGCCAGTACACGTGTTGACGGGAAAACCGCAGGTTTTCATGCGAAAGATCCGGAGAGTTTTGCTCAGGCGGTGCACGAAGTAATGGTGATGTCGGAGGAGGAACGACGATCTATCCGCACACGAGCTCGACAGTGGGCGATGACGACGTTTTCTCAGGAAGCTTTTGAGAGGGGCTGGACGCAGTCCGGGTGGTCACAATGGCTTTGACAATATAGCATGGTGTTCTCATCGCTTTTTTTTTTATGGACTATGGCAAGACGGGAGTGTACCGCTCAGGGGTCCGTTCGCGTTGTGCGAATGTATGCCACTGTAATGACCAAATGGGGAGGTTGGTTGCTGTGCGGAGCACCTGCCAGACTCAAATGACGTTGACACTGTGGCGCAGGTTTTAAGACGGCTTGCCGGATAGGCACACAATACTCTATTGCTCAGTTAACTTAGCACCAGTGGCTTTGATGGCCTTGTGGATCTCGTCAGTCATATTAAATGCTTCCCAGTTCCTCAGGGACCTATTTTGGGGTGTTTTTAGTAAACGGGGTGATGAGGCATAGCATCCGCCGATCCCCCAACAGTAAGTTGAGCTAACACCAAATTGTGGAGCGGTTGTGGAAGGCAACCAGGGACGACGAACGCGGGGTTCTGTGATATTCCGGTGTTCGGGAATTGCTATATCAATGGGACGGACGGTGTGTAGTCTTCCGTTTGTCACCCGAGAAAGCCATGTTTGTGTTTGGGTGAGACTACGTTGCAAGAAAGTATATATTGCAGGATCGTGGGAGCCATACATGGCCCTTGGTAACACGCTGCGCATATAGGCACTATAGGGTAGACAAAAGTTCGTCGTCAACCTCTCGCAACGTGAAGGGTTGAGGAAGTAGTCACTGAATGTCCATCGATTAAACTGTCTCATAGAAACAAAATATGACTGGCGTACATCCACGGAGTCAACGTTAGAGACTAGGCAGCAGCGCCCCGCGTGACGTATTTAGAATTCACTGCGACGAAGTGGTATATGACGACGGTGACCATGGCAAGGACACCAAGAGTATTGGCGAGGGAGTACAGAGTGTCATGGGTAATCATGGTGGAAATAAAAGACTGTGAAAAGTCAGCTTAGCGCTTTGAAAATAACTGAGCATCACTGACCGCTGTTCGTCTTGGTCAAGGAGTGTTTTTGCTGACGCCGACACCGGTGGCTGACACGTTTCCTCCCGGGTCGTGGGAAAAAAGTCACGCACTGGTCCGCGACTTAATATGACATGATAGCTTGGATCGCCGGGTCTCGTCGCGCCGCTGTCGCACCACAGATCCACGGCCGTGTCCACAATCTGGAGAAAGACGGAGAGTGCACCAACACAGAGTAGTTATTTTGATAAGGATCTCTTAGGGAGACGAGACGGGGTTCGCAAGACGATGCGGCCGCTACTCGGCTGGAATGGAATGGTAAATAAATAAATTTCCAATATTTTTTATTTAGTGCCAACGACGGGGACGATCGAGACCCATGCCAGATCGCAGGGTGGGCTCAAGTGCCCAGTTTGGCAACCATCAGTAGTATGCAGCGTAACATGTGGTCATCGACAGAATTGAGCCGTCGTTTGGGTAAGTTGACATGTGAGAGTTTGCGGTTCGGAGGTGATAGAGTCCGTCCTAGCCTAACCTTTACACTGTCTTCCATTTAAGTTGTCTTGTTCACTTTATGTTTTCCCTTTTGTTCCCTCTTGGAGCCCGCGCTGCATACATTCGCCCCTTTCCCTCCTCTTCACCATGACTCTCTCTTCCGTACCGGTCCTTCTCAATGAGTTCCCCGTCCCCCCGTCCTATATTCCTCAGAACATCTCCACCCCATCCTCATCATTACTCAATCCACCACCGTCACGTCCACCGTCCCTTCCCCTTCCCCCAATCCCTGGACCATCCCCCCTCTCTGAACAGGACCTTTTTCACATCACCGCCGCTACCCGTGCTTCTCGTTTATCGACATCCTCCAGGTCTTCCTCAGTGAGGGAGTCTGTTGTCAGTGTCGCAAGCGGTAGTAGTGGTCCGTCTCCCATTCCCTCCGCAGTCGCGACCACACAACCCTCAGGTCGTCAACGGACCGGCTCCGTCACTTCTAACTCGACGAACTCTGTCCGCTCCTACTCGTCTTCTAATGGCTCTCTCTCCGTTCCCCTCCCGTCATATGTTGCCACTCGTACCGTCAATCCTGAACACTCGAAAGTTCCCCCTGTCTCAGTGGCGGTAAACCCTGCGATCATGGAGGATGATGAATTTTTTTCTGTCGACCCTGTTGAACACGTTCTCACCCATACTTCTCTCGCTGATATCCCCCGCGCTACTCCTTCACCACTACCATATCCTGGCCATGGGCCTCTCCACGATGATCCTATTTCGTCGATCGATATGCACGACCTCCCTGCCTTACAGGATGATGACACAACCGATCTGGATTCCCAAGCCCACGTTTTACACGTACAAATGCGTGCGGCACGATCAAAAAGTGCCACGCACAAACTACACGTCCGTCAAGCTGTGTCACAGGCCCGGCGAAACAGCAGTCCCACTGGCGGTAAAGATCAAGAGCGTACACCTTCCCTAATCCGGCGCCACCGGACCCGAAATTCTGTTGGTGGTCCCGACCACGAACCCCCCACATTTCCAGCAATTGCCCGACCCGATCGGACCAGTCGTCCTTCCAGCCCCGATATTGCGACATTCATTGCGGCAACACCCCGTCCTAGGCGCCGCTCTGAGACATCCTCACGCTCCAGATCACGGTCTAAATCCCGGCCACGGGCACCCAAGTCATTGCCCGGTTCGCGCCGTACTAGCGCTGTGGGGAGATTGTCTCTCTTTTCTCTCCCTGACGAATCCGCTCGCCGTCAGAGCGAAGGCAGCGCAACCCTTGCATCACGGAGCTTATTGGCCTATGCCAATAGGCATGGCGATGACGACGGATTGTGGAACGATGATTCTTTTGTGGAAGAAGATTATGGTGTCGTTATCGGTGGTGGTGATAGCGGCTTTCCGAGTGTAGCCGACGAAGAGGATGCCGCTGGCGAATCTGATTCGAGTATTGATTTACATACACCTCTGCCGTGCGTCGCTTTTTTTTTTTTATTACTCTCGCAGCTCTTCTCACTCAGCAACTGACAAACAGAAATCTTATGCTGCGAGATGGGATGCTTTCACCTCACTCGAAATTGCTGCCTCAGAATACTCGAGCTGATTCTCTCATGGTTTCCACGGATGGCAACCGACCTGGAAGCACATTATCGACAGGTAAGCGACGCTTCTTAACCGGTTGACGTAAACTTTTTCTTACAATTTAGTAGTGACAGCCAAATCAGGTATTTTCAAGGACGAACGTGACACAATTCGTCGCAGGGTCCGACACCGTGATGGTCGCCTCTTGCGTGGCGGTATCGGGCTGACGACTGGTCTAGGATGGAGTGACAGGTGAGCTGATGCGTATTTCGTTGCCATTGTCCCCTGATCGTGTTCTTTCTTTCCGTACCTACCCAGTGAGGATGAAGATGCGCCATCCCCTCTAACGAAGCGTCTTTCGAATCTTTCTCTCTCTCGCCAGTCGTCTGCGACATCAGTCAAGACTGGCCCACGCACGTCTCGCTCACATCCTCATCCTCTTTCACGTTCATTCTCAAGTGGTGCAAAAGTCCATCCGTCAAACTCAACCCAAAATTTAAGACGTACAGTCGTTCCACCAACATCGTGGCAAAAACGTAACCGAGCTGCTGCCTCAACACTGTCCGTCAGCATCCCCGAACATGATTCCCCAGAATTTTCATCTCAGGCACGGTTTTCGGAACCTTCATACCGTGTGGGACAGTAATTCAGACTCTCAATCCAATGATCAAGTGAGAACTCCATCGAGCTCATCCACTCAGAGTTTACCTGGGCCGATTACCCCCGACGTGCCCGACCTGACGCCGCATAGCGCCCCTGTCAGGCTCTGGGATCGTGACAAGTGTCTCCCACCCCTTCCCTTATCCCGCGGTCCGTCGATTGCGAGTCTACGACCCCCAGAATCCTTTTCAGATGCGAAAAACCTTACCTCGAAACTTGGTGCTGCACTATCAAGCCGGCCAATTTCTCCTGGATCTGAATTGTCCGACCCAGTGATCGTGTCCTCGCAAACACCCAGAGTACAACACTTCTACACAGCACGAACTCCTCGCGCCTCACGAAGCACCCCTCGCCCTCTTCAGCTCTCTGCCTCCCTAGGGGCTGTCATTGAGCCTGGCGAACCAGTGTCCAAGCAAGGTCTGTTACTCAACTACAATCGCCAGTTACACGACCAGCAACGCGCGCGTGCTTTGTCTGGCCCATCTCCATCGGTATCGGCCGGTCAGCGCTACAGTGTCCGTCCCTTTTGGTTCTATGAAATCACCAGGCTTTTCGAGATCGGAGTCTATGGACCTCTCATTTTTGGAACCCGGCGAGCCGCGACTCCGCCCAAGGACAGGGACCGGTATGGTTTACAAGAAGAGTTCCACAAGTCTAACCCGTGCTGCTGCGGACGTTCAAGCTCAAAGTCGGCTGCGCATGCCGTCTGAGAGGACTAGCTCGGTAGCTTCGTGAACAGACTTCAGCTCAGTGATCTTTTTTGCCTTCGACACGAACTCTCAAACCAATTTATACTGTAATACCCTCTTTCTAAGCATCCCATCTCATGCCCCAAGGATCATACACTCCACTCCTTGTATAATTTTCCCCTACTTTTACGTGCTGTGTGCATATTAGTTACCCTCACCCTCTCTGCCTAGCCCACGTTCCCTCCAAGGATCTCCAAGGATATAAACCTCCACTTCATTTACCCCCCTAGATTTTTATCATACTCCTGGTTGTCGTCAGAGGTCTTTCTTTCCCTATTCATCGTGCGATATACCCGTTTTCTCTTAACGTTTTATTGTTGTGGGTGTACATTAGTGTGGTGGTATAGTCATCAGGTCGGTATGGCGGTATGGGGATGAACCATGTCTCTCAATGGATATACTGAATATGGGGTTGAAACCTTCAGCCTTGCCTTTGTGTGCATGTGAGCGAATAGCTATCAGGAATCGCGGGCTCCTTTGTGAACGCGGAAGTACTTCATTTAGGAGAACGAGCGCGAAGAATCCTGTGACCTCAGGTCACTTAATACACACGAGTATCGCATCGCGAAGAGAATCACTGTTGCCCACATGGCGGCTTCCATGCGAATGGTGATGACCTGACCTGGATGTGCACAAGGGCAAATCAGTAGACAAGGTTCGCGTGAATAGGTTATGCGAATCACAGTGAAGGAGGTATGCTCCGCCCCCTTTCCGTCGGAGCACGCTCAAGGCACCAACAGAGCGGCAACCTCAGGTCCGCGGAGGAATGAGAAAAAAAAGGATGAAGGATAGCTTTTTTTTTCACGCCTGTTTCCATCACGCGAACAAAGGCTTAAGAGAAAGTAAATTGAGGTTGTTCTGTCAGAAGATTTTTTTTTCGAAGAACGATTTGCGCTGCTCGCTTCGGGGTTCGCAAGTTACG
>JAFKAC010000027.1:600000-763068 GCA_025766275.1 Lactarius indigo
TCTCTCTTCGAGCGCATTTTCTAGGACTCCAGCTCTCCTTTATCTGAGGGAGAGGACGACAGCGAAAGCGACAAGGCCGAACAAATCCCCATCCATGTGCATGGGGTCAATAAGAGATGGCCACCGGCGTGTCACTACGTACCAACAGACTGTGGCCTAGTCCAGCTCAGACTCCAGCCACCAGACTTGAGGGCGATCATGAGGCTTGCCATCAAAACCGTTACAGGTGATGCGATTTTTGATACTGCCTACCGTACAGTCAATTCCACCACTGCCTATTACCGACATATCCTTTATCGCTCGGCAAAGTCGCTGCATCTTCCAGTATTTGCAAATCGGTTTTTCTATGACCCCGAGATTGGGAAGGTTTTCAGTCGGGTGGTACATGGTGTCGTTCATCAACAACTCCAATTACCGATAATTGTGCCACGTTTCAAAAGCTCAGCGGTCATGTTTCGACCTACCGTGGCCAACTGAAACGGACTGCCGCGAGTAAGGTGGAGGGCTTTTATCAACTTGTCGAAGGGGCAGAGTGCATCAACAGGGTCAAGGGGCTTATTCAGGGCTCAGTATACGTCTATCCGACAAAGGAGGTCGGTATTATACCGCGGTCTTGTCAACTTGGTCGGTTTTACTGTGACATTACTGCAGGGTCCGTCTGGTCAGCAAGTTATCGTGAAGTCAAAGCCATTTGCCCATCCTGTTATTATTGCAGTGCTTCGGGAGTAGTGATTTGCCGGCCCAGCCTGGAAGCCGGAAGCCAGCCCAAGCCAGCCGCTGGAAGCCAGGCCGAGCTGGAGCCGTAAGTCAGGCTTTTGTGGCCTGTGGCTCAGGCTTGAAATTCTCTGGGCCGGGGGATACGGCCTGCATCTCGGCTTCAAAATTGCAGGCTACAGGCCGAAAAAAAATAAAATCAAACGACTGCCAGTCACAGTACATGTTGCCAACCTCCTCACAGTATGTACGCCCCCATCCTCTGTATGCTGCCCCTCTCTGATTCACCATCTAGTCGTCAAGTTCTCCTAACTTTTGAGCTCTGTGTCAGTGTGGCTCATTATTTTAATTCTCCAGATTTCTGCACTTGTGCGCGGCACTATTGGCTCGAATAAAACGTGTTCCCGACTCATGCGACTAGTTATATGAAGTTTCGTGTCACGCGTAAATGTGCATGACCATTTCGACCACCTTCAACCACCCAACCTCGTTTCTGTTCCCGACCCCACCGCATGTCCACGCACGTTTAGCCCTTCAAGAGCAACATGTCCCTAACTATTGCAAACCAATATACGACGGCGCACGTTCCGCAGACGCGTGCGCAACACCTTGCGATGTATCGCATGCCCCAAGACCTGCACATGTCTTGGGTCTTTGTTCCTCTCAAAAATGTTGAAGCGCAGAACTAACAAGCAAGAGATAAGCTTGGATAGCTAGAGACAGACAAGTTACTTCAGAGGTAGAAGGAACTCTGATACCATTACTACACACCTAGAGACAGACAAGTTCTATAGAACGTCTTATGAGTAAAAGGTGAAAGAGGTAAGGTAAGGAAGGAACTTACACTTCAGAGGTAGAAGGAACTCTGAAGTGTAGAGGCGAAAACAGCAGTCCTTTTATACAGGATGCTTAGCTAATAATGGTCTGTGCGCACTGGTGACCCAAACACAATACAGGTGGTCTGTGCGCCAGAGTGAGAAACGCCATTGGATGGCCGAGAACAATAGCTGCCTAAAGCAGACAATACCGGTATCTTAACAATAGAAAGAACAATAAGAACCATATGTGGATCTAACAATAAAGATAAACAAAAGCGGTCCGTATGAGTCCGGAGTGTCCATAAGTCCATAAGGGACAGATACCATATATAGTATGTGGGCTGACTCAATCAGATCCCACGAGACATGTGACTTTAACAGTCGCGTCTCAACATCCCTCCATGATAGAGACAGTCCACAGGAGTGGTGCAAGCATTGAGTGAAAGTGCCTTGGCAGGACACTTTATTGCTTTACTGTACTATGAGAAATGTTTCGATTCTCTGGTTAGAGAGAATCTATGTACGCAGAAGTCCTGATAAAGGACAACTTTTTGGAGGTCTTCATGCACTGCTCTATGAGGATAATGTAGTTCTAAAGAACTACTTTTTGAAGAGCCGTGAGCTGGGAGATAAGATGGAACAGGTCCAACTTCTTCAGTTCTCTAAGAAGGGTTTTTCTTAGCTATTAACCTAGGAGTTCTGTTGCTAGTATACACAACAGTTCGACGTCCTAGAACCCATCTTTACACCATTCCTAGATCAGCAACCATCTTTTCAAAGGGTTCTCTGGGCAGTGACTTAGTGAGTCCATCTGCAACCATTTCCCCTGTGGGTGTACGTATCAGGTGTATGACCTTGTTTTCTACGTACTCCCTGACTACATGGTGTTTGATCAGGATGTGTTTGGAACGTCTCCCAGTGACAGGGTTGAGAGCTAAGTCCACAGCACCCTTATTGTCACAGTGCAGAGGGATGGGGGAGGTAACCTCATACCCCAGTTCTCCAAGAAAAGTGGCATACCACTGAGCCTGATTAGAGGCGTCTGAGAGGCTCATGTATTCTGCCTCAGTGGTCGACTGCGCAATTGTCTTTTGCTTTCTGGTACACCAAGAAATGGCTCCATTTGCAAGCAGGTAGACGAAACCAGAGGTGGAGTGCTTTTCTTCCTGATCTCCCCAGGAAGCATCGCAGTAGCCATGAAGGCCTTCACCACCATTGCCATTCCCTCCAGCATAGCGTAACGAGTATTCCTTGGTACTATTAAGGTAGGCTAGGACATACTTGGCTAGGCGTAAATGCTGAGGTGAGGGGTTGGAAGCAAATTGGCTAAGGCGCGCAACAGCGAAGGAAATATCAGGTCTGCTTCCAATCTGCGCATATAGCAGAGACCCAATTATCTGTTGATACTTCTTAATCTCAGAAGTAGAGGCCTGATCTGTGTACTTGATCAAGTGTGCCTCGGCGCCAGAGGGAAGAGGGGTATATACTGGATTGGAATCAGACATTCCAAAGCGTTCCACTACATCGCAGATGTAGTCTGACTGGTTGATCTCCATAGTGCGATTAGCACGATCTCTGGTGATGTTAACACCTAGATAGGACTGGATCTCTCCCAGATCGGTCATCTCATATCGACTAGATAGAGAGGCCTTCAGATCTTTAATCTTTGATAAGGAGCTTCCAAGTATAGTGATGTCATCTACATATAAGATCACGAAAAGTGTATCACCCCCCTCTTGAAGATGATACACGTATACTCCTGCATCAGAGTACGTCCGCGTAAAGCCTAGGTCAACTAGGACCCCATGGAACTGCACATTCCATGCGCGGGAAGCCTGTTTCAGGCCATAAAGGGCCTTCTGTAGCCGGCACACAAGGTGCTCGGAGCCAGCTGTGATGAAACCGACTGGTTGCTCCATATAAATTTCTTCCTCCAGTTCCCCATGAAGAAATGCCGATTTGACATCCATCTGGTGGATATGCCAGTCTTCAAGCGTAGCCAACGCAAGAAGGAGTCGCAGGGACTCGAAGCGGGCAACTGGGGAGAAAGTTTCGTCAAAGTCCACCCCCTCTAGTTGGGTGAACCCTTTTGCCACTAGCCTAGCACGAAAGCGTCCATCCGCTTTCTTTTTAAACACCCATTTGCACTTAACCACCTTCCTTCCTTCAGGAAGGGGTTCAAGCCTCCAGACATCAAGCTTGTCGAGAGCGTCCAGTTCATACTGGCACGCTTCAAGCCAATCGACAGCTTGTTCAGACTCCATAGCCTGCTTAAAGGTCTGCGGGTCCTTATAGCCAGGAACCTCAGCAGCGTTTAGCAGGTCCATCATACCCAGTCTACTGCTCCCAGGCACGAATTCATCGTTCTCCTCTGTGTAGTAGCGAGGATTCGTGAATCGTACCCTTGTCCCACGCCTTGGGCGAGGAGGAGAAGTAACTTGCCCATTCCTCGGAGATCTAGGTGTTTCCCTAGGAGGAGAAATGTCCCTGTTGAAATTAGGGGCAGGTATTGGGGCAGTTACTACAGGCGGTCTCCCTTGTGAACGAGTGCGAGGGCGCCTTGGAGTGGTTGGGGCAGGGGCTTGGGATGGAGGAGTGTGATATATAGTTTGGTCTGCAGGGTTTGGAGAGGTGTTGGGAGGTGTGCTAGGCTGTTGTACTGGTACTGCGGGCACCTGGGCGGGTGGTAGGATAAAGACTGGTGTCTGAGGTGCCGCAGGGGCAACAGCTGGCGTAGGCTGACTAGGCACTACAAAGAATATCTCACCGGCAACAGCAGCCCCTTTAGCAGGTTCGCCGGACACGGGAGAAGGATTGGGTTGTTTGGAGTGACTAGTCAGGTCACTCAGGGATGGGAAGGTAGCTTCGTCAAATGTAACATCTCGTGAAGAGACGAAGCACCGGCTATGTCTATCCCAGAGTTTGTAACCCTTTGAATTGGGTTCATAGCCCACAAACACGGCTTCCTTTGATTTAGGATCTAATTTGCGCCGGTTGTGTTCTGGTACATGATAGTAGGCTTTGCAGCCGAATACTCTAAAGTAAGAGACATCTGGGACTGTACCATCCCAGAGCTCCAGCGGAGTTTTCCACTCATTAGAACGGGTGGGAGTGCGATTGTAGATGTGCACTGCAGTTTGAACTGCTTGTTCCCAAAAACCAAGGCTTAGGCCAGCATGATGAAGCATGCTGGTGCCTTTTTCCATGATGGTGCGGTTAAACCGCTCGGCTCTCCCGTTCTGTTGTGGAGAATAAGGCATCGTAAGCATATGCTCAATCCCGTCTTCTAGAAGAATGTCTTTTAAGACATTGTTGACATACTCGCCACCACGGTCCGAGTGTAAGGTTTTAATGGGCTTATTTTGTTGTTTTTCAGCCCATGCCTTGTAGTGTAGGAAGGCACCTGTGAACTCGTTTTTAGACTTCATAGGGATGACTACTGCAGCTTTTGAGAAATCATCTATGAAGGTGGCGAAGTATTTGTTGCCCTGAATAGAGTTACTCTGTAGTGGGCCAACAAGGTCACTGTGCACAAGTTCAAGGGATTCTTGTGCACGCTTCTGGGAAGGAGGAAAAGGTTTGCGGGTGGACTTGCCAAGTTCACACCCGTGACAGGGACCTTCTTCCTCAGGGGATTCATCTATGTTGAGTCCTTTCACGGACTTTGGAGCATATCTTTGGAGTGCTTCTTTGGACATATGTCCCATGCGCTGATGCCAGACATCAAGGCTAGCAGATGCAGTTGCTTGGGCATTTACTCTATGGTGCCCATCAAGCCAATATAGGCCTGAAGCCTTGTGTCCTTCCGCAATGGTTTTCCCATCATACCTTATAGCAAAGGTAGTGGCATCAAAACTTACTATGGCTCCTTTGGCTGTTAGGGCAGGAGTGGACAGTATACGCGAGTGCGTATTGGGTAGGTGCAGCACATTGGAGATTTTTAGGTCATACCCAAAGTTGGTGTGGATTGTTACTGTTCCAGTACCAACACTCCTTAACAGGGAGTTATCTCCTAGAAGTACTTCAACACCTTTGTGAGGGGTGTAGGTGTCGTAGTCTTCTATGTGAGGTGTAAAGTGTGCTGACGCCCCACTGTCCATCATCCATTTTGATGCAATCTGGGCACTATGTGTACCCATCGTGTAAAGGGAAACCTGAGGTACTTCATGTACCTCCTCTATTTTTCCAGAGCCATTGACTATAGTAAAAAGTCGGCTCTTTGGTACAGGTATATTATTTAGCCTGTTTGCCGGAAGTGAGTCCGGCACCTCTACTGTGGTATTCTGGGCGGCCTTCGCCCGCTGTCCTGCCTTCCCCTTCTTGGCATTCTCCTGGTCCCGTTTAAGTTTGTAACATTCTGGCTTTTTATGGCCAGGTTTTTTGCAGTAGTGGCAGATTATGTCCGAAGACACAGAGCTGCCCGATGGCCGCGCCTCATGAGCGTGAGGGGCCGAAGATTTCTTGACGGGGGCGACCTTATTGTAGGACGCCACGGGACCAGCGAGGCGGGATTCCTCATTGATGAACCTGTTGATGAGGTCCTGAGGTTGGAGGTTAGAAGGGGGGCCGGAGGCCAGGATGGTACCAGCTATGGTGCTGTAAGATGGGGGGAGCGCGTCTAGAAGAATGAAGGACATTTGCATGTCCGAGACGGGCATTCCCTGCTCCACCAGGGTGTTCCTCAGGTCCAGCATTTTTTGGAGCTGAGGCAGGAAGGGGCTACCTTCCTGAAGCTTGGTATTTGCCAAGCCCACCCAAATATTGAAGGTGGCCATAGAGCCAACCTGACCATAGAGGTTCTCCAACTCCACAAACTTGTCATGGACTGTTGGGAAGATATGGGAGGAGTGAATACCAGATAGTACCTCCGTTGTCACTGATAAAAATAGGAGGCCAGTAATGACCTCTTCTTGTTTTGCCCAAAGGGCAAGGATGGCGAGTCCTTCATCTGTAGGGCCAGTGGGCCCCACAGCACCTGCTGCAAGAGGGGGATGTTGGGGCACAGAGGCAGGAGCACCGTGTGTAAGGTGCCTGCTGCACCCATTCATCAACATGAGGGAGGTGAAGGTGGCAGACCAAGTCTGCCAGTTGGTGCCATCCAACTTGGCGAGGGTGACGGACGGAGGGAAGACGAGATGGAAAGACATTGAGATGTTTGTGAATCTGGTTCCGAGGAGCAGTCAGAACCAGCTCAGATCTTGGTAGAGAAAGTAATGGTCCAGCCATAGGAGCGCTATACTCCATAACACATATGGTGTCATGCCTCAAGTATGTGCGACTTGGGTATGATTAAATAGTGGAATCATTGTACTGATGGCTGCCTTATACTAAGACCCACAAAGCCCAAATGTTACTATGGGTAATAGTCATGCAACAGCTTTGTTGGCTTCGACGGAATAGGAGCTTTTGGTCCGGCGAAGGACTACTAAGTCTCTGTATCCCTCAGCCTTACAGCCTTGATGCTGGGGCTACTAAGGATTTATAGTAAAGGGTAGTACCCTAGAGAGGAGCCAAACAGCGAGTTCAAGAGACAGTGATAGGGATCAACTCCCATAACAACTGAATCTTCCGTCTGTGGAGTCTCTAGAACAGACCATTAAGGGTCTTGGTACTAAGCAACTAGACTAGTGATACATGCTATGCAGCGAATCCTGCACAAAGGGAGCGAATACTTCTCCTAGCAGAGGTCTAGTCATAGCTACTATGTATAGTACTAAAGTAGCGTCTCCTAGTTGTATCAGAGGGAAGGACTTCTGGGTTTGACTATTAACCAGGCCTTCACACCCCTTAAAGTGACCCAGGTATTAACCGAGTATCACCCAACCATTAGAGAGGCTTATAGCCGCAAGGGTCTTCCCCTATTGGCCTATGAAAGCACTTCCGGATGAAAACCGGGTAAAGAAAATATAGTAGTGCGCACAGAGGAATTTGAGGTTATGTAAAACCTCTCATGAGAACCTCCTTAGGAGGCTAGCCAAAATGGCACATGACCGAAGTCATGGTGGACAAGAAAGAAGGGGATGTGTCGAAAGAGGATAGAGGATGCTCACAGGAGGTGTAGGTGACGACAAAAGATATGTGGTCGGCTGAGTGAGCAGGTGACACAAGTAGATCTGATAAGAGCAAGTTAGTTATTAGGCGTCAGGGCCCATAACCTGTTGAAGCGCAGAACTAACAAGCAAGAGATAAGCTTGGATAGCTAGAGACAGACAAGTTACTTCAGAGGTAGAAGGAACTCTGATACCATTACTACACACCTAGAGACAGACAAGTTCTATAGAACGTCTTATGAGTAAAAGGTGAAAGAGGTAAGGTAAGGAAGGAACTTACACTTCAGAGGTAGAAGGAACTCTGAAGTGTAGAGGCGAAAACAGCAGTCCTTTTATACAGGATGCTTAGCTAATAATGGTCTGTGCGCACTGGTGACCCAAACACAATACAGGTGGTCTGTGCGCCAGAGTGAGAAACGCCATTGGATGGCCGAGAACAATAGCTGCCTAAAGCAGACAATACCGGTATCTTAACAATAGAAAGAACAATAAGAACCATATGTGGATCTAACAATAAAGATAAACAAAAGCGGTCCGTATGAGTCCGGAGTGTCCATAAGTCCATAAGGGACAGATACCATATATAGTATGTGGGCTGACTCAATCAGATCCCACGAGACATGTGACTTTAACAGTCGCGTCTCAACAAAAAATTCCCAAAGCCACGGCCCGAAAGCCGGGCCAGCCCAAGCCATGGGTGGCGGCTCAGGCCTCACATTTTCCAGGCCTAAGCCTCTCAAAGCTGGGCCTAAGCCGCAGCTTTCAGGCCAAGCCGGGCCGGCAAATCACTATTCGGGAGGCATTTTTCTCGAACGTCTGGGGAGGCTCATACGCCAACAAATATCACCGGCTGTTCAAGTCCAGCCTTCCTGATTCATGCCCCTCCGAATTGGAGATCCCGAGTGCCATGCTCGCACTCGTTGCTACTTCCGTTTGTATTTTTTTTCCTGTTATTTATATCAACGCAATTTATTCCCTGATAGATTCACTCGGCCCTTGACGACTACAGTACCGGGGTCTGCAAGAAGACGGAATTTAATGCGGATCTGTACGAAGATATATACATCAGCCACAGCAATTTTCTCTCGCACATTCGAGATGGAAGCATCACAAAGTACCACCGTATGATGTCGGATTTGTACAAACAAGCTTCGTAAGTTCCTTTGATCAATCCCTGCGCCGACTCTGATTTAATGTGCTACTCTCAGTGCCGTGTCTGTCATGCCACACACATCGATTACCAATGACGCCATTGCCCAGCTCGATCTTGATGGTATGGCTGAGTGAAAACATTTCAAGCCTTCGTTACTAGGGTCGTTTCCTCAAACCTTGCTAATAGTTGAAACCTTTTGTTAGATGTCGCTTTAGTTACCAGTACTCGATTTAAAGAACAAAAAAAAACCTACCATAGCGTTTCGTCGATTTAATGATATTTTTTTTTCATGAATTCTATCTCGCATGCACACAACTGAGGTCATCGAAGGAGAACAATATACTCAATGTGAACCCTATTCACAGGGGGTCGTCACCAAATGGACACCAATTGTCCTAAATTGGCGGTCAATAAACAAATGTCACCAATTGAAGTTCCTCCAAAGTCCATCGTTTTTGCGAATGACAAAACAACGAATTTGGTTTTTTAATTCAAATTGTCGTCAAATGGCCAAAATACGCTATTTTGTCTTAAATTGAGGGTTTGAGGTTTTCCTGATGAGGTACATTAGTAGCTTCTTGAAGAGCTCGTGACATTGACGACTATGAGGTGAGTCGATTGTAGAGAGCACAAAGAAGTAGGGTAGAACGTGTTACAGCCAGAACGACTTATCGCCGCGACCGTGACGCGACACGAGGCTCGACCGAACCGCAAGCGCCGGATGCTCAGCAAATTGTTGTTGCGAAATAGGCTTCATTGCTCATATTGTGTACTTTTTAGTCTCTGAAATGCATAGTAAAAAAGGGAGTCAACATGCCGCAAGTAAAGATTGGAGGGGGATTGTCGAATAAAATCCAGTATTGGGTGTTTTGTTTGGACGAAATATCGATTAGCGCTGAACTCGAACCGAATCACTGATGTAACACTTACCGCTGGCTGCCTTCCTCTCAATCCGATCCTACAGTATCGGACCAATCGAACGCTCCTCGTCTCCATTAACAATTCTGTATACTTAGCTCTATTCTTCTATTTCCCAGCGGATCATACCGAGAGGTCCCAAGAAAGTTCAAGAGTCAGGTGATGGGTTGCATGCAGGTTTCCCGCGTTGACGTCAAGAAGTGACTTGAGGAGTGTGAGATCACACCCTCAAGGAAGTCTTTTTGGGAGCGTTTTGTGACGTCTTTTCTGGAGCAGAGCAGCCGTGTTTTCCTTTCCTCTCTCTCCGCTTCGCCTGCTCACGCGTCTCGCTCTCTGTGCGAACTGTGCACGCCTTTCCCCTCGTTACCGGAAACCTGCATCGCAGACGATACAACTTGCAGTATTCGACGCGACTGCGACTACCCTGTCCGACTCCGGCCATCTTGGCCCTCTCCTTAGACTCGACGTGATCGCTCATCGCTGCGCAAGCACTCGCTCTTCATGCTCCTCTGGATACTCCCATGTGGCAGGCTGGATGACCTGCCCACCTGCCAGCGAGCACACGCAGATACCACCAGAATTACAGCACGTGTCCGCGACTTGGGTAGGGCGCTCAGCGCTGGACAGCTGGATCACTTATGGTGAGTCTTCCCTCCATCCCCACCGAATTTTTTCCTTTCTTTCTTCACTGACGTTACTAAATAAAAGGTAGTCCGTGCTAGCTTGTTCAAGCCAAGCATCCACAGGTGTATTCGGTCCGCAGAAGTGAGTGCTGTTGATCTTGGCCTCTTTAGGTGGGCCGCCTGGCTCGAAGTCGTCGCCTTCTCCCAGCACTGTAATGGGACAGTCACTACTGATAGCGAAGTAATTTGAGACCCCTACGGCAGGATGTCCACATTATTCTCAAACGTGCACAGGGGTCTGTCATTCTCGACGTCGAGGGTAGCAGTATGTACATGTCTACTTGTACTCACCGACTTGTCACTGTAAGTCAAACTACTCTCCTGCAACGACCTTGTTCCCAGTCTTGGAATGGCTCCTGGTACCGACTCTGCTCTCAACAGGAGACCTAAGCAACTAGTTTTTTGCAGACGCTCTCCGAGTCGATGCTGAGAAGATAGATATGGCTACCTGGGTGTCCGGAGAGACTTCCGTGTCACTTCTAGGTACGCTGTCGCCCGCAGTGGGTCAAGAAGAACATTGAGATCCTCACATTTCCCACGCTACTCGAGTTTACGCACATTTCACCAAGGTAGTTGTACAGCATGATAAAACAGCATGTACAAAAATTAAGAACATGTATTGAATGTGATAACGAGGACTCAACAGGAATATATGCCCTATTGCACACGCACACCTGAGCAGCACGTTAAACAATATCATACTGGCCATTTGAAGGTGGAAGAACCGAGGCAGCCATAATATTCCCGCGAATCGCCGAAGGGGGGTCGAGAGCATCGTTCCTTTCTGCAATGAAGCCTTCGGACTGCCCTGCAACAGCGTCCGGATCAGGTACAGAAGATAGCCGTGGACGAGATGGGCCATGAGAAGCGGAGGCCAGCATCGGCGAAGGAGATTCTGGTGAAGATGCGCAGTCAGACCCAGTCACCGAAGAGTTTAAAGACGCCTGTGGGCCTGTAGAGGGCACGTCGTCTAGAACCTGAATGGGTGAAGGTAGCGATGGGGTGTCTAAATTGTCCGAAGAAGTGGTACCCCGCAAGAGTAACGTGTAGTGACGGCTCTAGGATCTATGAAAGGCCGGAAAATAGAACCATGAACGAACATGAGAGTAGATGTGTGCTATTCCAAAACCGATGAGCCGCACCGATGATGAAAGCGATGTATAGCACGGGCTATCATGACGAACGATAGGCATAAATCTGATGCATCCATGCAGGGTCGTGGAGGAGCGATCCTGGTGGACGATGACGCAGGTGAGACGCCAGCTAACCCTTCGAACAATGCGACCTTCCCGCTGCCATGACGTCGTAGCCTCGGATTGCTCTGGCTCAGTTTGTGCTCTCGCATACTACGCGGTGCCGGAAGCCGGAAATCCATCTTGTTGCCACCACTTGGCCCCACCTCACCGCTTGCACTCGCCTGCGAAGGCTTGTGAGTCCGCAGCACTGCTGACACTTGTCTGGGCTGTTCAGAAAACCAAGACGTTTCTTCTCCGCCTTTGCGAAAATTTCCATCGTTTCAAAGTCGAATGACTGCTGATCGTGAATAGCGGAGGGTTGGGTCAAAAGGACGTGAGATAGTTGGGGACCTTTGAGCGGCGACTTCGGTATCACTGTCTTGGGATCAACTGCGATATCGTGTTGGGGAGCTGTCATGGCTGCTGTGGACCAACCTTGGAGAGGAGGACAAGGGCGGATCATTGATTGAAGCCATAGAAACAACAGAACCGGAAACATGTTTTCACATGAGGAGGGTAATTTCGAGGATAAATCGCTACGCACCGGAGGGTACAAATAGAACACCGAGAATGAGAGAAGGCTGGAACGCCGACGATAGTCGAACGTAGGCACCGGGTTGAAGAGAGAGCGAAAAGCATTGGTTGCTATGGGAATAATAGGGAGTCTCGGCCCTTGAGGAGCTTCTGTTCCATGAAATTTACCGATTTGTGTCCATATGAGATGGACGTATGAACGACATACGCTATTCCCCCTTCAAGTTGAACATTCCGATATTGCACGTGACCGCGAGACCGCTCATCTACCTGACAAACGTCTTCAATGCGCAGGCTCCCACGACAACCTGCCGTCCGTCTTCTCGGTCTACAATGGACTCCCGGATCTCTCCAGCACAAACGATGGGCTTCAAACACTGCAGATTCCTGCGCCAATGTCGAGAAGTATCTAAAGGAATATGAGTTCATGCCCTCGGAGAAGAGCGCGGCTTGTCTACGCGTTTTGGGCAACAGTACGGTCTCTGCTTCTTTTTCTGCTTCACCAACTGATGCTTTCTCTCCGTGCAGAGACCTCGCATCGCAGCGACACAGCCCGCCGTGATTGATGTGATCACCACGGCCCTGTCCAACCCAACTATCTTCGACTTTGTTCCGGTCTTCGAGCTTCGAACTTCAAGCTCGATGCTGTCCCTCACTGCGCATGGACACCCATTGTTTGCACACCTCTGGGTATTTCTAAGTAGTGGGCTTGAGGACGCGCACGCCTAGTATCGTACACACATAGTCGCCACGTAGGAACATGGTACGTGTCCCTGCAGTCCATCTCTCTTCGACGCCCAGCCCCTCAAAGACAGCGCAAAGATAAATAAGCCAAATAGAGGTCTGGATGCTGCTCAGCTCGAGCGCAACGTCCGTCTACTCGTTCTCGCCACCCGCAGATTCCAGAGGACCGTACGTGCAGGCAGCCGCTGCGCCGCAACCCAAGTCGAGCGCTTGGTCATGATGGTGAGCTCTCTTCCTCCTTTGCTCCCTGGAAATAACCATACGTTGAGGTTATCGTGAATAAGGCGATCCGCGCCGGCTTGTTAGCGGACAAGCTCGTGCAGACCGTCGGATGTTGCGCGCCGCCGCACGTATATTCGGTTCGACTTTCGCGGTAGCGATCGTCTCGCACTCATTAACATCGTGCACTCCTGATTTCCTGCGGCCGAATTCGTCTTCCTCTCCACCTGCCATCCAACGGAATTGGTTGTCCTGTCTCACTACCGACTTGCAGCGAACGTCGAATAACTCTTACCTTTTTTGTGTCTACCTATTAAATTTGCCAAAAATGCGTGACTGACCCCGCCAATCCCCAGCCGTAGAGTCCACGATCAAGTACTGTGCGCGCATTCCCACCTCACTATGGTGTCCCCTAGCCCTTGTTTCTAATCTAGACTCAATATTTCAATTGTCGCAGATGGTACTATACGTGGATACTCAGCTGTCCTACAATTCAAGACGAAGCACGGATCTCCCGGCTACTCGCAGGGTACCCCTCGTTAGGCAGACCCGAGTGTGCACCCTTTTTCCAATCGATCGACAGGAACTTGTAGTAGAGCACGGTCGACTATCTATCTGGTGACGGTGCGAGGAAAAGAGAGGTATTTTCTGTCCTATGTCAAGGGGTTAAGCGAGGGATCACTGTGAGTCCCCGTCCTCAAGTCTCAGGGAAATTGTCTTCTTTGACCCGCCGTTTTATTACCGTCCTGCAGCAGAGATCGAAGGATCCTTCAACCTTTCTTTGTCCCCATCCATTAGAAGCGCGGTCGGCCGATTCTCTAGAAATCCCATCGTCACACCTGCGACTACAGTGTTTGCGTTCAGGCTATAATATTCAAGTACCACGCGTGCGTCTCTGCCTCGCTGTGATGTCTCCTAGCAATCCTAGCCCTCTCAACCATTTACATAAGCTTTGACGAACTTCAACACGCACCCAAGACAATATTCCTCCATTTCTCGTCCTACGACACTCTCCCAGGTGTTACCGGCATAAGCGACAAACTGCGCATGTTGCAGTTCTCTGTCCAGAGGTGGCTGAACGAGTGGAAGATCACGCCCTCAGAGAAGCTTTTATAAGAGCGTCTTGCGACGTCTCTACCAAAGCAGGATAGCCGTGCGTCCTCTACTTCTCTCCCCCCTTCGCCTGCTGACGCGCCTCGCTCTCCGTACATACCTTGGCCTACCGCTGAAAGCTCGCACACGTCCTCTCGCATCGCAAGCCACGCAGCTCACCATACTCGACGCGATCGCCACGGCCCTGTCCGACCTGACTGTCGTCTTGGCTCTCCCTCTCGTCAAACTCAACGCGGTCCTCGTTGCGCAAGTTCACTTGCTCTTTATGTTCCTCCAGACATTCCAAAGCAGTGGCTGGACGACCTAGATGCCTGCCAGCACGTGCACGCAGACACGTCACCAATGGTATGTAAGCATTTCCACCGCTTCCGCTGCCAAACACTTTTCTTCGCTTCCATGCTTTCTTCCTTGACTGCACTGACCCTATTATATATAAAAGAGATCCTCTTGGACTCGTCTGTAGGTTATGGGAAAGTCACGGGAGCTCGGGACACGCGCGAGGCGAACTAGATAGATCACAAAGTACTCAGTATCGCGCGTGTACGAGCGATGTCTCAAAATGTATTCACCTAGATAGATCACAAAGTACTACTAGGCGCGAGCGTTATGAAAAGGTAAACGAATGTAAAGTATTCTCACCTCAGTATCGCGCGTGTACGAGCGATGTCTTAGGTGGACGGTACGAGCGAGCGAGGGTATTTAACTACGAGACGAAAATTAAGGGGCGACGTTAGTTAAGGTACGGAATGCTCTAATTTAGAGTGAAACTACAGAATGACAGACAGCGGAAAGAAAGCGGAAATGCGGGTACGTAGTCTGTAGACGCGCTGGATCTCAACATCGTCAACTTGCATGCTCGCGTGGCCCGCGCAGACGTTGCACGCTATTTGGTCTGCATGGGTGGGCCTCGCAGGGTGGCCCGCCTTTCCCGAAGGAGTGCTTGACGTTGTCTCTTTTGCCCAGCACTGTTACGAAGCAGTCTTGGCAGTGGTGACGCCGATAGCAAAGTAGCCAGAGACTCCTGAAGGTACGATAGTGTTCCTACGTCAGTTTCAAATGCGCACAAGGATTTGTCGACGGCAGCAGAACTCGCTCGACCGCATGTCTTATCCATGCCTACTCGTACTCATTGACCTATTAGGTAATTCGCCACGAGTTCCCTGTAACCTGTACTACCTAAAACGTCTTTGTCCCCCATCTTCGAACGGCTCCACATAGTACCGACTCTATAAGTTTCTCAACGCTGCAACGCTACTCTCAATAAGAGGCCCAAGGAGAAACTTTTCGCAGAGACTACCGGAGCTGAGGGAATAGAGATGACTACTTGTCTGTGCGCAGAGGCCTCCGCGTCACTTCCTGGTACGCTCACTGGCCCACTTAAAGGGATTAACGAGACTTCTCACTCACTGATCTCCACTGGACCAAGTTTACACATTTTGTATTTGCACCATGTAATAGGGCAGTATATACATAGAATGAGAAAAGTGTTGAATAGTATCAGCTACGGTGATATCGGGGGCCTTATTGGAATATATACCCTATATCGCACACGAGCATCAAAGAGATCGGGGGACGTTAAACGATATCATACGAGCAACGGAAAGACTGTGGTGGGCGACCTCCTGTGCGCTCAGCATTTGGTTCACGTGGTGAAGGGCCAGCAATGGGTGGGTCCATGTTAGTGACAGATAGTGACGGGGATTGAGGTGGAGTATATAAGGTGGCCGTAGCGTTTGAGTGGATTGTGCGAATCGCCGAGGGGGGATCAAGAGCGTCATTTTTATTGCGTGGACCAGGCTTCGGGCTGCCATCATCCTTGGCAGCAGCACGGAGATCAGGTGCTGAGGCGGGCCCTATCGAAGCGCTGGGAGTAGTAGGGATTATTTCCGGACGATGAAGTTCTGTGTAAAAAGGCGAGAGGTTAGATCGAGCCATGGGCAAGTGTGAAGACAGCGACAAACCTGTAGAAAGTGTATTGTCGAGAATCGGATAAGAAGCTGAAGGGTGGTTTGGTGTATCAGAAGGCCCCATGAGGTCTGCATTATGCTGGAGGGGAGCAGCAGCAGGTGGGGAGGTAGAGGAAAGAAGAGGGGCGCATGTCGAGGTTGCGGCAGTAGGGTGGGGTATTGTTCCGCCAGAGGTGACAATCGCATCAGCGGTCGCTGGATCTAGTGAGGTGGCAGGAAATGAGAGGCTTTCGGTGGTCGTCTGATGAGCGGTTCGGGGGTGGAAATCGTCAAGTGGTATATCCGTGAGGCTTTCAACGATATGAGGTGGGGCAGGTACAGACGAGGAAGGCACATCGTGACTGGTAAGGAGAGCAGGGGGCGGCGCGTCATTATCGTGTAGGACAGAGTGAGCTGAGGTTGTCGAAGCAGAGTCGTGAATATGGCTGATGATGTTGCACCATGGATACGAGCTTGGGTCGCCCAGAACGCGATCATACTTATAGGTGGAGGCGGAGAATTGTGTTGGGGCAGCATCGGTACCTTCATGAAGAGCGATGTATACCTTCCGAATCGGGCTGAGGATCAATATTGCCATCCGCCGATTGCCGTCATTCTGCGCTTTGAGAACGATTTGATTCCAGAGTGCACAGAACTCGTGCTGCAGATCGGGTGACGCATCTCGCACATCGGATTTTGAAGCTTCCTCTAGAACTTGCGAGAACAGGAAATCTTTCTCGGGAAGTTTCCCGAACTGGCTAAATTGGTGGCGAGCGATGCGAATCAAGCTTGTAAGTGACAAGTTGCTGTCTGTGGTGTAGCGTCGGAGGTCAGCTTCTGAGATTCCCAGTCTATTGGGGGCGGAAATAAGCCAAGAGTTGTTGTAGCGCTGCACTTCTGCAATTACACAGGTGAAAATGGCCTCTCCAAGTAATTCAGTTTCTCGGTCTCCACCACTGCACCAACTTCGCATGACACGAATAAATTCGGTGGTTCGCAGTCCGCTATGTCGATCCGAGAAAATGATCCTGCGGATGATATTGCAGAATGCGTGGGGAAATTGCAGCGGATCAAGGGCTTTCGCACAGATGATGGCCCGGTGGTTTTTGACAGGCCCGGGAGGCAAATCAGATGAGAAAGTGCGGTCAAAGAATCCCGACAATGCACCGGAAAGCTTGTATTTGTCCTCTTCAGTGAGACTGGGCAGAGGGTCGTCGACCACCTTGGAGCCGCGGATGCCGGGTAAGCCAGAAAAGAAGCGCTCCAGTTCGTGATCTTCGTCCAAACTGTCGAACGTCCACAGAAATGCGCGAGTATCGATCTCCGATGGTGCATTCAGAGCGGCGTGCTCGGCCGCCTTCTGCATGCCCTGCACAAGTAGTTCGTGAGAGCGTGTCTCCAAGTATTGAAAGCGAAAGTAGGCCTCAGCACTAAAGTAACTCAAATTAGTGAGCTTCCGAAGAGCCCGAAATGTGAGAAATGATATCCCATTAACAATCTTCCACACTGGTAATGAGAGTGGGGTGAAGTACGGGCTGTCATGACGAATGATGGGAATGATTGTGATGAATCCGTACAGAGCTGTGCAAACGCCGACCCATGACAGCGCCAACTTGAAAACCGTGAGATTAACGTTCCATAGGAACACAACCAGACCAGCGAAGAAAAGGAACAGGGAAGCGTGGAGAAGCGTGGGCAATGCTTCAACTGCCCAAGGAAGGAGAAGCTTGTCGACACCTTCAGAAAGGAACGTGCGGATCCTTGTTCGCTTGTGGGGACTGTAACGTAGCTGATTGGCTTTGAGGTATCTTCGTGCCCACTGTTGTAGCAGCGTCGCGAGCAGAGCACAAGAAAGGCTGATGACCAGGCTCAAGAACCAAAGCGAATTGACCCAGACGGCATAGGTTGGTGGGGAGAATGGGGGTGGGGAAGAAGGAAGGGGAATACTGGGTTGATTCGGGTTGGAAACGGTCTGATAGATGTTCGCGAGGTAGAAGTTGGAAGTATCCTGTGGGTTCGGTCGAATATCCTGAATGGACACCGAGATCAAAGACGCAACGGCAGCAGAGAATAAACCGGTCTGTGACCATTGAGTTAGTGTCAAGCACGGCATGAGATGATGGAGACGCACAAATATGAGAATACCATCGGCGTCCGCTTTCCATCCTTCAGCCATTTTCTTGTCTTCTTCTGTCGCCATTTCCAGGTACATTGAAAAGATAGGCCCGGAGCCATCGACGAAGTTAGAAACACCCTGCGATGCTTGATTCTGTGCCGACTGGGGTGGGTACTGGTAGTCGCCTGTGAGAACGTCAGTGGTGGGTATTGAGCAAGTGGAAGTAAGGTACCTGTTCCTGGGCCTATACCCGCCTCCATTGTATTGATACCTTCGTGAGGAGCTCGGGGCATCGAGGCCATCTCGGTTGTTGAGAGTGCGCGCTTACGTATGCCGTCCTCAGGGCACAGGGCGTCACTTTCCTTGCGTCGGTCCGTGTCATTCAATTTCCTCACCTCTGTTAGGACGCTCAACGCCACTCTCATCAAAGGACCCATCCTGCTGTAGCTCGAGAGTTAGAATGGCCACCCAGGTGCACGCAGACGCCTTCATCGCACTTCTAAGTATGCTTATCGATCCGCAGTGGTTCAAACGAAAGTTGAGAACATCAGATCATTACTCACCTCCGCTTTGAAAATTTGAACCGTGATGACGGCCATGTCAGTTCCCCTCCACATCACTTCCCGTCATCTTCCCAACGTCAAGCAGCTGTCCATTTGCTTATCGCAATCCTACCCGTGGACCCTCAAAACGTCCCGGCCCAGAGGGCCAGATCCCATTGTCCCAAGAGTCCCGACTCTACGCCAGCCATGGATACCCCAGACAGGACTTTCTTTGTATCAGGGACATCGTTCCTATTCGTTACTGGCTTGCTCTCCATGCCTCTCCAACAACTCGATCTTCGAGTCACGGTTTACCCAGTCAGCTCTTTATGAATCTCAGCAGATCTTTCACAGGAAGGTGCAGGACGACGATAAGGTTGGAGATGGGTGCGTGTCTTTATATATCGACGATTGGCTGGGAAGCGCTCAGGTTTTCATTCCGGAATTGTCCCAGGTTATGTCAGCTTTTGGTGGTGACCTCCATACGCACTCCAGGCCTAGCCAATGGCCTCCTGGTCGCGGGCCTCATATAAACCATATAAACACCTTTCCCTGTGCATTCAATGTCTCGAAATTTCCATGCGCTGGCTCCCGCTCCTATGGATGGATGTTGAACTTCCGCCCCTGCCGTGCATGTGCGCAGACTCTCAACTTCACCACCAACCAGAAATTCCGGCTTCAATGTTGTTCCACCATCCTCTACATTGCGGCGCGCTGCCCGCAATGACAAACCCAAGTTTGTACTTATACGTACTCTGTCCCGGTCTCGCCTCCAAGTGAGGGTACGTACCTGCGGGCTCGTGGGCGGCGCATGCAACTTAGCTTCTTGTGCCAGTCCAGGTCCAGTTTCGAACCCCGATGCGCTCATCATGCACATCCCACTTTTTACTTTCGATGCCTGCCACAATCCCGTACAATGGATGACGCGTTCCTACCATACACTTCGACGCACTCTCCTTCACCTTGCGCTAGTGCCGGCTGGGCACGACCGGCCTGCCACGTTCACTGCATCGTGTCCCCCAGGTGCAGGTAGTCTCTATCATAACTTGTGCTCTGGACGGAGAACATGGCGATGGTGGTGGGGGTGAGTGACTGCTGCTTCCCAGTGATCTGATGCGTTACCAGGAGTCATTTCTTTCGCACATGGGAAGAACTCGCGTCTGGGCATCTCCACATCCGCAAAAGCAGCAAGAAAAGGAAAGACCAAAGCAGATGCTATCTCATTATCATTGCTTCCGAGGACAAAGTACGTAGGTACTTAGTTGTGCTTTGTGTCTAATTTAGGACAAGGCACAAACCGCCGAGCTCACAGGTCGCATCTCGCTTCATAAGCCAGAAATAGAATACGTACCTTATGTCCAATCAATTCCTTGATCAATTTGATAGACGCTTGTGGTCAAGGACGGCAAGATTTCTCTATCTGAAGATATTGCAGGGCAAAAATCTGTCATACTGGAGGTTTCAAGGAATTAGGTGAGGGTTCTAGCCACGGTGTACTACCGTTGTCTCGACCATCCCGTCTCACTACTGGCTCCAAAAAGATCTTCGACATTTTGTATGCTTACCTAATAAACTTGCAGCCGACCCATTTTCCAGAAACAAAAAGGCATGTGATTGGCCTGTCGCTCCTCGACCATAGAGTCTGTGATCAAGTACCACGTTTACATTTCCCCCTCCCTATGGTATCTCCTAGCCGTAGTTTCTCATCTACTAAAGCTTGACGAATATCTTCAACACACTCCCACCTTTCACGACAATCTATCCTTCGTCTCCCGGCCTACGACGCGCTCTTCACTAGCACAAACAACGAGCTGGCCATGCTGCGGATCTCTCGCTCCGACGTCGAGAAGTGGTTGGAGAGGATGATTACGCTTTGAGAACACTTTGTCGACGTCTTTTCCAAAGCGGGACAGTCGTTTGCATCCTTTGCCTCTCCGCTTCACCCCTTCACGCGCCTTGCTCTCCAGCCAGAGACACGGCTTACCACTACGAGCTCACAAGCACCTGCTCGTTAGACTCCGTGTCGAAGGCAACACAGCCTGCCAGGCCCGACGCAACTGCCATGGCCCTGTTCAACCTGACCATATTCGACTTTGACCCGCTCCTCAAACTCGACTCAGTCCTCGCTGCGCAAATTCATGTAAGAGTGGGTGCTGTTGGTCAAGTGCCTCACAAGGTGGCGTTCTCAATGTCGTCACATTCATCTGGAGCCGGCAGTGAAGCGGTCCTGTGGTGGGATGCCCATGTCGGTCTCAAACGCGCACAAGGATATGTCATTCTCAGTGTCGGCGGTAGTATAATTCTCTCGACTACATGCCATGTAAACACTCGTACTCACAGTCTTGGTAATCGATGTGTTATGAGTGCCATGTATCTCGTACTACCCCCCTTTCCCGGTCATCTCGGAATGACCCCATCATATCGACTCTGCAGGATACCCGACGCTGCTCTCAATAAGAGACCCAAACGACTAATTTCTGGAGACACCATCGGAGCTGAGAAGGTAGAGACTGCCACCCAGGTTCCTTTAGGGGCTTTCGTGTCGCTTCCATGTACGCGCATCAGCCTGTAGTAGGTCATAGAGAAGGTCGAGACTCATCGCTCATATTTTCCTACGCTACTTGGGTTCACGCCATGGTATTTGTACAGCGTAACAAGACGAAGTATACAGTAGATGAGAAAAAGTATCAAATAGAATCAGTATAGCGGTATTGAGAACAAAAATGAATACCCTATCACACATGCACGTCTAGGAGATTGGGGGACATGTTAAACAATATCATACTGGCCATCTGAAAGGTGCGTGGGGTGATCTCCTGTACGCTCATCACCAAGGGGGTGCCTTGAAGGACCTGCGATGGCTACGTCAGTAATTGGCGGCGATGACAGCGACTGTGGTAGAAAGTTTGGGGCGGCCATAATATTTTCTGGAATCGCCACAGGAAGGGCGTCCCCTTTCCTTTTGCGACGCGGCATTCATATTACCCTACCCTTCAACAACAATGTCTGGATCAGGTGCAGGAGACAGCTGTGGATGAGATGGGCCAAAAGATGGGGGAGGCAACGGCGATGAATGAGATTCTGACAAAGAAGAAATATGACCTGAGTGGAGGAGATAGCAACGGAACGTCTAAAATATTCAAAGTTTGGTGGTCTGCAATGTCCTGAACAGTGACAACACTGGATAGGGGGGGGGGGGGGGGGGTTGAGGCAATTGAAGCAGGGGTGGTGGACGCTAAAGCTCCCTGGGTGGAGAGGAGGGTCGAGGTGTTCGTGAGGACTTGTACCAGAGAAGCGGCGACTGGACCCTGTGAAGTGGCAGAAGTGCGGAGGTTCTCAACTGTATTTTGATGAACGGGGTGGAAGTTGTCAAGCGGTGGCACATCCGTAGGGACCGGTACGGACGAGGAAGGTGCATCTGGACTGGCAAGGGAAGCAAGGTCCAGCGCAGCGCCGCGAGAAAAGGTGGTGGAGGCAGAGTCATCATGAATATGACCAGGGAGGTCGTGAACTGGATACGAGAATGGCCTAAACAGGACGTCATCCCAATCACCGGTGGTGGGAGAGTACTATCGTGTTGGGGAAGAATCGGTACCTTGATGAAGGGCGATGTCTACACCTCTACACATCTGCGAAAGCGACAAGAAAGAGCCCACGCTACCTTATTACTCGTGGAGAATACTTTAAAAGACAAGGCATGTATGAATTCAGTTATTTTTTGCATCTAATTTAGGGCGAAGCACAGACCGCCGAGTTCACGGGGTGCATCTCGCTCGGTGAACCAGAATCGGAACTAGTACCCTTGCGTGTACCTTATGTCCAATCGACGCGATAGACACTTATGGTCGAGGACACACTTCTAACTAAAGCTGTTTCAGGGCGAAGAGAGGTCTCGTCTGTCGCACTGGGGGTGTCAAGGAGTCAGGTAAGGGTTCTCACCGCGGTGTACCAAACGCTGTCTCGACCATCCCGTCTCACTACCGGTTCGCAACAAAGGTCAAATAACTCTTCAAAACTTTGCACACATACCTATTAAATTTCCGGCCGATCCATTTTTCCAGAAACAATAAGGCATATCATCGATCCGTCACTCCCCAACCGTAGAGTCCACAATCAAGTAACTTGCTGCGTGTGCGTTTATACCTCCCCATGTTTCCCTCTGGCCCTCGTTTCTCGTCCACTAAAGCTTGACGAACTTATTTCAACACACTTCCACCTCTCACAACAATCTGTCCTTTGTCTCCGGTTTATGAGTCATATGCCGGAATGATGCGCTCCTCGCTAGGTAGCACAAATGGCGGGTTGTCCGTGCTGCGGGCCTCCCGCTGCGACGCCGAGAAGTAGCTGAAGGAGACGATGATAATGCTTTCAGAGAAGAGCACTTCCTTGGAGCACGTTGTCAACGTCATTTCCAATGCGGGACAGTCATACCCATCATCTGCCTCTCCGTTTCACCGCCTTACTCTCCGGGAATAGAGACGGCATACTACAAGCTCACACACGTCCGTGCGCTGGACTCCACATCGCAGGTGACAGTCACTTGTGTGATGTGGTGGCCACCGCCTTGCCCTATTCGACCATCTTCGACATCGACGCGCTTTTCAAGCTTGATGCGGTCCTCACTGCGCAACCATAGGATATGTGCACGCAGCCCCCCGCGTCCCTGCCAGGTACGCTCATCGGCCCACTCAATGGGATCGCTAAGACTCACTCGCGGCTTGTCATTCTACCAAGCGTACACATTTCGCCACGGTATTTGTACCACGTAGTAAGACGGCATATACACAAGATGAGAAAAAGTAAAAAGTATTGAATAATACCCGTAATGACGATATCGGGGGTCCAACAAGAATATATCGTACATTCGCATCTAAGAGACTGGGGGATGTTAAACTATATCATACGGGGAATGCAAGAGCTGTGGTGGATGACCTCCTGTACGCTCGGAATTTGGTTCACACGGTGAAGGGCCTGCAATGGCTGAGCCTATGTCAGTGACCGACGGTAGTGAAGGGGATTGCAGTGGGGCGTCTTGGGTGACCATAGCGTTTGTGTGGATTGAGCCAATCACCGAGGGGCCAAGAGCGTCCTTTTCATTACGTGGACCAAGCTTCGGGCTGCCATCGTCCTCGACAGTGGCACACAGATCAGACGCAGAGGCTGGCCCTATCGAAGCGCTGAGAGCAGAAGGGGTTATTTCCGAGCGATGACGTTCTGTGAGAGAGAAGGCGAGGGGTCAGATCGAGTCATGGGCAAGTGTGAAGACAGCGACAAACCTGTAGGAAGTATATTGTCGAGAATTGGACGGGAAGCTAAAGAAGGGTGGTTTGGTGGACCGGAAGGCGCCATGAGGTCTGCGTTGTGCAGAATGGCAACAGTAGCGGGTGGGGAGGTAGAGGAAAGAGGAGAGGTGGATGTCAAGGTTGTAGAAGTAGGGCGGGGTATTGTTCCACCAGAGGTGACAGGAAATGAGAGGCTTTCGGCGGTCGTCAGACGAGCAGTTCGGGGGTGGAAGTCGTCAAGGGGTATATCTGTGAGGCTTTCGACGACACGAGGTGGGGCAGCTACGGACGAGGGAGGCACATGGGAACTGGTAAGGGGAGCAGGGAGCGGCGCATCATTATCGCGCAGGACAGTCTGAGCTGAGGTCGTGGAGGAAGAGTCGTGAATATGGCCAACAACGTCGCACCGTGGATACGAGCTTGGGTCAAGCAGAACGTCATCAATTGGCCTGGTGGAGGCGGAGAATTGTGTTGGGGCAGCATCGGTACCTTCATGAAGAGCGATGTAGACCTGCCGAATCGGTCTGAGGATCCATGTCGCCATCTGCCGATCGCCGTCATTCTGCGCTTTGAGAACGATTTGATTCCAGAGTGCACAGAACTCGTGCTGCAGATCGGGTGACGTATCTTGCGCATTGAATATTGAAGCTTCCTCTAGAACTTCCTTGAACCAGTAACGTGGCCAGGACGGATTCCCGAACTGGTTAAATTGGTGGCGAGTGATGCAAATCAAGCTTGGAAGTGACAAGTTGTGGTCTGTGGCGTAGCGTCGGAGGTCAGCTTCTGGGATTCCCAGTTTATTGGGGGCGGAAATGAGCCAAGAGTCGTCGCGGCGTTGCGCTTCTGCAATAAGACAGGTGAATATGGCCTCGCCAAGTAATTCAGTTTGTTGGTTTCCACCACTGCGCCAACCTCTCATGACACGTATAAACTCAGTGGTTTGCAGTCCGCTATGTTGAAAGTAAATGACCCTGCGGAGGATTTTCCAGAATGCATAGGGAAATTGCAGAGGGTCCAGGGCTTTCGCGCAGATCATGGCCCGGTGGTTTTTGACGGGCCCTCGAAGCAAATCGGATGAGAAAGTGCGTTCAAAAAATCCTATCAATGCATCGGAAAGCTTGCGTTTGTCCCATTCGGTGAGACCGGGCAGAGGATCTTTGACCACCTTGGAGCTGCGGATGCCGGGTAAGCCGGAAAAGAAGCGCTCCAGTTCGTGATCTTCGTCCAAACTGTCAAACGTCCACATCAAGGCGCGGGCATCTAGTTCTGGTCGGGACCTCAGAGCAGTTTCCTCGGCTATCTCCTGGATACCTTCTACAACCAAAGGGTTTCTAAATTCCGAAACGACCAGACGGCAATCGCAAACCAACTTGTAGATCCCATAACAAAATTGAAGGGTGACAGTTACTATCACGCAAACAATGAACCACGCAGAGGATGAAAGTGATGTGTAGTATGGGCTATCGCGACGAAAGATTGGCATCAATGTGATGCATCCGTACACGGCCGTGCAAAGGCCGACCCAGGACAACACCAACTTGAAAATCGTCATATAAACGTTGGTTAGGAAGACTACCAGGCCAGCGAAGAACAGGAAAAGGGAAATGTGGAGTAGAGCCGGCAATGTTTCGACCACCCAGGGGAGGAGACACTTCTCAACTCCCTCGGCAAAGAACGCACGAATTCGTGCTCGCTTGTGTGAACTGTAACGCGTCTGAGTGGCCTTGAGATATCTTCGTGCCCATTGCTGCAACAATGTCGCGAGCAGGGCACAGGTAAGACTGATGACCAAGCTCATGATCCAAAGTGAGTTCACCCAAATTGCGTATTTTGGCGGAGAGAATGGGGGAGGGGAAGCGGGGAGGGAAGCCGAGATATTGGGGTTGATGGTAGTCTGGTAGATATTTGCGAGGTAGAAATTGGACGTCTCCTGTGGGTTTGGTCGAATATCCTGAATGGAGACTGAGATCAAGGATGCGACAGCAGCCGAGAATAAACCGGTCTATGAGATTTGGTTCAGTATGAAGCACGAGATCAAAAGACAGAGACGCACAAATATGAGGATGCCGTCTGCATCCGCTTTCCAGTTCTCGGCCATCTTCTTGTCCTCTTCCGTCGCCATTTCCATGTACATCGAGAATATGGGCCCAGAACCATCGACGAAATCAGATACACCATGTGATGCTTCATTCTGTGCCGACGGGGGTGGGTACCGGTAGTCACCTATTTTGGCGGAAGTGAGGTGAGAACCTTGGTGCGAGGATAGAGTCATGTGAGAGAATGGTACCTTCACCAAATCCTGTGTTGAGTACGTTGCTAGCCTCGTGAGGATCCCGGGACATTGCAGCGAAGACTGTGATGTGTGTCGATTGTTAGAGAGTACGATGCGGTGGGGTAGCCTAGTCTTGTAGAACACTTTCGAACGACCAGCGATCGCCCAGAGTGACCGCCCTCTGTGACATAGCGCGTGACTGCGTGACCGTCGGTCTTCACTGTACATTCTCACGACAACCTGCCCTCCGTCTTCCGGTCTCCAACGCGCTCTTATATCTCGCCAGCACCAACGACGAAGCTGCATGTGCTGTGCCGGTTTCGAGAAATATCTAACGGAATGTGAGTTCATGCCCTCAAAGAAGGAGGCCTGATTGGAGCGCCTTGTGGACGCGTCTTCTAAAGCAGGGCAGCCGTATGGTCCTGCCTCTCTTTCTGCTTCACCTCCTTACGCCTCCTCTCCGTGCAGAGACCTCACATTACACTCGAGACAGCTCATCGTTATTGACGCGATTGCCACGACCCTGGCCGACTCGACCACCTTCAACTTTGTCCTGCTCTTCAAGCTTCAAGTTCAACGCCGTCCTCGAGTTGGATGCGTAACCGCACACGGAGTTTGCACTCCTATGGATATTCTTAAGTGGAAGGCTTGACGACCCGCACGCCGGATAGCATACGCATGTAGACACTGAGGAACACGGTACGTATCCGGGAGTTCGTCTCTCTTCGACGCACTGCCCTTTGACGACAGTGCAAAAAGCAAATGCCGGTCTGGATGCCATTTGACTCAAGTGCAACGTGCGTCTACTAGGTCTTACTGGCCATGTATTCCAGAGCACCAATCAGGACCCTACTACGTGCAAGTAGCTGCTGCGCTGCAGGTGTCCGCAACCCAATTCGAGTGCTGGATTATGATCGCGAGCTCTCCCCCGTTCCTTTTCTTCCAGACATTAACCATATATTGAGGTTATCGTAAATAAGGCGATCCGCGCTGGCTTGTCAACGGACAAGCTCGCACAGGCCATCAGAATTTGCGTGCTGCGGAGTGCATATTTGGTTTGACTCCGAGCTTCACCTTAACACCGTGCACTCCTGACTTCCTGTAGCCAAACTCACCTTCCTCTCCGCCTGCCTCCCAATGCAGATAACGCACAGAAACATAGGCACTCCACCACGCTGCGACAATACAGTATTGTGGATTCTGAAACCCGATCTGGACTATGTGTGCGATTGCGAACATAGTTGGACGAGTCCTCGTAAGGCACTTATCTACATTGACGTTCCCTCGTGAAGGGCAGGGCATTGCCTCTTATGAGAAATGGGTGGAGGCGCTTTGCAGAGGCTGAAAATTAAGTAAGTTGGGTTAGAGCATTGTCTTAAATTTCGTGTATTAGGGGACGATAGTTAGTTTTAGGCGCCGTCGTAAGTGGTCGTGGTCGAGTCTCGTGCCTGACCTGGTTTGGGAAGCTTATCACTTGCGGTTGAACGGGATGAAAAGAGGGTCTGCGGAATGTAGCCACAAGTCGTCTGGCTCCCCACAAACCCAACACCAGCGGTCTAGATCCAGAATATATTTTCTGAATAGATATGCGTCTGGTGGGAATCCAGTAGACATTGACGAAAGAGAATGCAGAGTTATCCTGCGAAGTCGGATTATGTCCTGGGTTTACATTACGATCGAACTGTGAAGGTGGCATGCAAGACTGTCACATTTGGTGACTTGAAAGTCTGCGCATTTTCTTGGACCTGGCCATCAAAGTTGGTTCCCATATGAAAGCTCAGATAACGTTATCTGGATATTCACAGTGACATTGGGGCAACTTGTCTTATGACTTGGCTTGAATAGAGTCTGTGATCAAGTGATGTGTATGCAGTCCCCCCACACGGCCCAGGAATCGAGCAATTCTTTGCCCTCCTCACTCACATCCCTCCACTCTAGTACTTGCAGTTATACATATTCACTACCTATTCTCAAAAAAAATATGTACAAGTAGCAAGAGCCTGGGGAGCACCACTACTTTGAGTTTTTCTATGTAGGTCAGGGAGATGTGCAGTGCTGATTGAGAGGGAAGTATGAGAGCGTCTTTTTCGCGGGAATACATAGAGAAATATGATAATGGAAGAAACATGGACGTCACACATATTTTTCCGGATTTTGTAAGTATGGTATTAGATACATCAGAAAGTCCAGAAACAAGAGTGCCACGCATTTAAGGCACAACAAGAACACATATTATATGAGGGATGCTTCATGCGATATCATACTGGTCATACAAAGCGTGTGGAGGGTGGGGTCCTGTATGCTGAAATGCGCAGTGAGCCCGACTTACGGGGGAGTGTACAGCACCAGGATCCTGTCTGGACCATACCGGGCTGATGACCTGGGGGAGTCGTCTCGCCTCAGCGTGAGCGATCCCATGCTCTAATTTTTTGACTATGGCCTTCGGCCGTTACTATACCACTCTTATCTCAGTTTCAGTGTATCACTATCATTGTTAGGACATTTCTTCGGATCAAGCGCGAGCACGCCGAGCCCGATGTCACAAGGAGCGCGGCCACACATCACCTCAAGCTTGCAGCCTCAATTCCGCCACTTCGCGTTCAGTTTTGGCTTCGGTCTCGATTTCTGTATCATTCTGTGATGGATAGCTACGACTTTTTGCCTCGGTTGAGAGGCCCTACAGTATATTTACTTTACGATCCTTAATGACGCGTTCTCATGTGTTTGATGGCTCACGACTACTTACAACTTGTATTTACAAATAAAACAAAAACCTAGTAGTATAAAATGTATGGTTTCAGACTGTAATGAACTATCAACTTGTTGTTCTCGAAATTCCTCTGTCTGTTTATTCACGCTCAATCTCTCTCTCTCGCAAACAGTCGACTTGTACTATTCTTGTGGCTCTCGGCGCGCGCACTCATGTGCAATGTGTTATATAATCACACTACTCTCACACAACTGTATTCTTGACAACATGAGGGCATTGCGATGGCTGCGTGAGTACCTGACTGTTATGATCCGACGCTTCGGACCTAAGCCACAGTATGTCTCCACCCTGCCTTCCCCCCTTCTGTACCATACCTTGTTACCAAAGGAGCTACTGTTACTAGTGGCGCTGTTACTTTGATCCGAACTTCTGTTTACTCCGTTTAGTCTCTTTGATATTGTGTGGACTTGTGTTCATGTTGTTTGGAACCCTGTCCTATATAAACCTGTACCATAGACCGTAGGAAGCCAGACTTGGCTTCGTTTGCAATCTAGCAACCTTGCCTCCGTACTTTGGTGTGACCTCGCCTTATCCCTCTCTTCTTGTGCATCCTCTACTTCAGTCCCTAATCAGGACACTTCGAAGTCTTTGCAGTTGAACTATATCAACGCGTTACACCTGTTATACTCTGTGCACTAGCAAGATCAAGTGTAGAGAAGTGTTAGACACTTCGGACGAGGAGTCCTACATTACAGAGTAGTGCTGCACCTTGTGCCACACTTTACCACTTGTATTTCATAGCAATAAGACAACAGAGGTCTTCGCTTGATACTTGTGTGGTTCAGAACCTTTAGAATCCACGCCCCTGCTAGGGCGTAACACTGACGATGCTGGTGGAAACTGTGGTGGAAGATCTGGGGCAGTCATAGCATTTTCAAGAACCACCGAAGGGGGGTCAAGAGCGTCCCTTTCCTTGTGCAATGCAGCCATTGTGCCACTCTCTCCCTCAGCTGTGCCGCCCAATCCAGGTGCAGAGGATGGCTGCGCACGAGATGGGCCAGAAGAAGCGGGGGCCAGTGGCGGTGAATGATGTTCTGGCAAATAATATGTGTGGTTAGATTTGGTCATGGAAGAGTTCAAAGATGCCTGCAGACGTGAAGGAGGCGCCTGGTCTAGAACCCGAATGGGAGAAAGTAAAGATGGAACATCTAAAGCATCAGACGAAGTGTGGCAGTCCGCAACGTGCTGGGTGGTGATGACACCAGGTGAGGAGATCAAGGCCATTGAGGGAGGAGCGGGGTCTGATAGATATTTGTGAGGTTGGAGTGTCCTGTGGGTTTGTTGATAAGTGACCTGTGCGCACTTAGCGGCTCTAATAGACTCATAGATAACGGACTACAGTAGATTAGATTATTTTTGATCTGTACAATCTGGACTATGACATCACATGTATATGACATCATATGGACTGATCCGGACTTACCATTGTACTACGTTTCTTTGTTCTACTTTTTTTCTTATCTTTATTATGATGTCATTATGATATCATCTTGCTCTGGACTCTTCTTGTTCTCTACGCCTTGTTCCCTTTATATCCACTCCTTTGTGTCTTGTGTAGAACAATGTGTCTTGTACTCTGTGACTGGGTGTTACCCACCTTGTAGTACTGTCACTCCCTGTATGAGTATAAGTAGAGTACCATGTACACTCCTGGTCCACATCAGTTCCTCACTGTTGTGTGCCAGGTATGTCTTCTCCTCTCTAATGTAACATCAGTTCCTCACTGTTGTGTGCCAGACACTCTTGCTTTACCTTGTCAAGACTTCCCTGTTGCTGCTTCCAGCCACCCAGCCTATCTCACCACAGAACACTTTGTCACTCTGTGAGTATGCTATCTATGTGTGCTGTTCATCAGGGTTCGGTCGAATATCCTGAATCGACACCGAAACCAACGACGCGACAGCAGCAGAGAATAAACCATCAATAAGCTGAAGTCAAGCACAGCACTAGATGATGGAGATGCACAAATAAGAGGATCCCATCAGTGTCTGCCTTCCATCCTTCAGCCATCTTCTTGTCCTCTTCTGAAGCCATTTCTGAATACATTGAAAGAATGGGCCCGGAGCCATCAAATAAGCTAGATATGCCATGTGACACTTGATTCTGCACCGACTGTGGTGGGTATTGGTAGTCACCTATGAGAGCATCAGTCAGTGATGGGGGCTGCCAGTGAGCGCTGAGCCAAGGAGCAAGGTACCAGTTCCTAGGCCTATTTGTGCCTCCATTATGTCGAAATTGTCATGAAGGGCTCGGGACATTGAATTATTTTGCTAGTTGTTACGTCTCGGACTTTCGGTATTGTGGAACGACATCTTCTGAGCACCCTTACTGTACCGGTTGCAACTACGGCGGTAAGGTAGATTAGTTGCGGACTTACGATAGGCGATTACGAGTACGATAGGAGATTGCGCGCAGATTGCTGACTGAGGACTATGCCACTAATACTAGTAGTAGTAGTATTAGGGTTCGAGCTACTTACGCGACACGTTGGACGCTACCTTACCGTGACTCATAGCAGCGCTTGAAAGCCTGCTCGACTTGTATTTAACCTGTCTCGTGAAGACCAAGAAACGCCATCTTGGTCTTCTTGAATCGTCACTTGTTCTGTCCCTCACCTTCCTCTCGCCCGAGAATAGCGGTCCGCGTCGAGCCGTGACCAACACATTCGACTTGCCAGTGTACCTTCGTGTATTCACTAAGGCAAGGACTTGGACCTCCGCGTCTTCAAGCTAGCAAGGCTGTCATATCGCTAAGTTGTTACCGTCATCCGCGCTCAAGTCGAGCTAACGTCGTGGCGACGTTACATTAAGACCAAGATCCCACCGTGGCCGTAACAACAAGAGACCAGTGGACGAACTTCCGTCCGTACTCGCTCCCAAGAAGGGGGGAACGAAACGTCCCCACGCGCTTTTTACAAGCTGCCAGTTGGAGGGAAAGACAAGAAGAAACCGGATACTTCGTGGAGTTTAACGGACCTAGCAGGTTCCGACCAGTTGAGTTCAACTTCGACCATTTGTGCTGGACAGAAGTTTCGTGGAACCCCATAGATTCCCACTGGGACGTCATACGACCAGCTGGACCTAGGTATCAGTGCGACATCGACGCTAGAGAACTCAATAGCCGGGCAGATTGGGGTCCCATCGACGGACAAATACGAGAACACTCTACAGGAGAGGTATTATCAGAAGAAGGGGAAGAAGGACAGAGCCAAGAAGAAAGTGAAGGACGAGAACCAAATCAAACGGAAACCAGTGGAGGAGCCATACAAGATCTCCTTATCGAACGAGCTGAGTCTGCGCATATCACAGAACCAGAGCCAATTCACATTCGTTCACCAGCTATTATGGCAACAATAACACGAGCAATGGAAGAAGTCGCAATGGAAGAAGCACGCGCCATACAAGAAGAGGCAAGAGAAATCCTCATGCCCATTAACCCCGAAACCGGAATACGAATGACCGCGGACGACGCTGCTATTTTTCGAGCCATAGGATCTGATCGCGGAGACCCCCCAACAGGACGACGGCCCGCGCTAGAACTCCCTCCGGGCACAGGAGGACCAGGCGATGACCCACCACCACCACCGGGAGGGGGCATCCCATTTGACTTGCGAAGAACCGAACCACCAGGAGGACCACCCGCAGGGCCACCCGGTGGAGGTGGCGGAGGCGAAGGTGGAGGTGCAGGAGGCGCTGGAGGAGGACACCATAATGAGAAACTAACCGGCGAGCCACCCTCTATTTTCGACGGAGATCGGCTTAAAGTCGACCAATTTCTGACACAGTGGCACGTCTATTGGGGTATGAACCTAGACGCCCCCATCATGCGCAACGACTACAGAAGATGCCTTCTGTTCCTCTCCTACATCAAAGGCGGAGCAGTCAGCGAATGGGTCCTATCCTTCCTGAACTGGCTTAATAGGCAAATACAACGAGGAATCAGCCCCTACACGCGAGGTCTGTGGGACGCCGTAGCTGATGGCTTCAGCCAGCGATTTGAAAATACGTTGGAGCGAGAACAAGCGCAGGCGATACTGCGAAAAGGATTTCGAATGACGGGAGAGGATATTGACAAGTACGTCAACGACTTTGAACAGCTTGCGCGGAAGGCTCATTACCGCCTCAACGAACCCCAAACAATCGACCTTTTTACGTCGGGTCTGCCCAAGGAGCTGTTCAAAAACGCATTCCAATTTGACGACCCAATCACGTTCGACGATTGGAAGAGGGCCGTACTCAAGCGACAAAAGAATTACATACACCTCAAAGCCAGGCTCAACGAGTATAAGAACACGACGACGCAGCCAAAGAAACAAAGCGGTAACGCGGGGTGGACGCTTCCTCAAAATTTACCTCAAACCAATCCTTGGGCGATGGACACTTCCGCCGACCGCGCCAAGGTAAGACTCGCGGGCTCAGAAGAAATCGACTTCAACAAGCTGCCCCATCGCGACTGGACAACGCCGCCGTTCCCACCGAGAGGAGGGCCGGGAGCCAGAGGTCGCGGAAGAGGAGGATCCCGAAGGGACTTAAGGAACGTTCTCTGTTATAACTGTCACGCCCCGGGACATCTCTCACGAAATTGCCCACACCCCCACGTCCAGAGGCAGTGGCAAACTGCCCCGTCCAGTAGCCGAATGACCGAAACGTGGCCACCCCAATGGCCTACGTCACAAGGACCAGTATCGCAGTACGAACCCTCGTTACCAGGGTACGCAACACCGGCACCCAGCGCGACGCCAGCGCCACATATAAACGCGGCAGCAACAAAAACACCTGGAGAACAAGCGAAGGAATGGCTCACGCAAGTAGCCAACAGCACGGATGAGGTAAAAGACCTCATACTTCAAGACCTGTGGGGGAAGGAGGGTTTTCGGGATGCCTGAACCCGTCAGTCTGGGTGAGGGCTCTTCAATGTAATTCTGTAATTGTGACAACGCGCTATCGATCTATGCGAATTCCAGTAACTGTCCGTACAAATTACCAAACGACTGAAACAAACGCGCTGGTTGACTCTGGCGCGACCGACAACTTCGTCCGACCCAGCCTAGCAAAACGGGCCGGCATCCAAACACAGCCGCTGCACACGCCCCGCAAAATATGGAATATAGACAACACGGAAAACAAAGCTGGGTTAATCACTCATTACGTTAACCTGGAGGTAAAAACACGAGGGCAGGTAAAGCAAATGACCTTCCTGGTCACCGACCTAGGAAGCGAAGATATGGTACTAGGATATCCATGGCTAAGCGCATTCGAACCAACAATCAGCTGGGCCACCGCTACCATGCACCCCGACATGCAACCAGTAGTACTGGCAACTACTGAAGCGTTACTATCAACAACAACCATTCGAGCCCTCATCGTGGCCGAAAAGGAAGACATCATACGAGAACTAGAAGACGAAACGTTCGCCAGGGCCACCACCTCGACGGAATTGGCCATACAAGCGAAACAACAACAAGCAGAGGTAATACTCCCTAGGGAATACGCCGAGTTTAACAAACTCTTCAACGAGCAAGCCTCGCACCGTTTTCCCCCGGCAAGACCGTGGGACCACGCAATAGACTTCAAACCATCTGCGCCAGCCGCTATCGATTGCAAAATCTATCCTATGACGCAGAAAGAGGAAGGCGAGCTCAAGGAGTTCCTAGAAGAAAAGCTGAAACAAGGGTACTTACGCCCCTCTATCTCCCCGTACGCATCATCCTTCTTTTTCATTAAAAAGAAGGACGGAAGACTACGACCGGTACAGGACTATCGTGTCATCAACTCCCACACCATTCGCAATCAGTATCCGTTACCACTGATACAGGACCTCATCCTGGATCTCAGTAACGCACACATCTACACAAAACTCGATATTCGCTGGGGCTACAACAACATACGCATTCGCGACGGCGATCAGGAAAAAGCCGCGTTCAAAACTAAATTCGGCCTCTTCGAGCCCACGGTCATGTTCTTCGGACTCACTAACTCCCCCGCCACCTTTCAGGCCATGATGAACCATATCTATCGGGACACCATAGCAAAGCACGAGCGACTGGGCACCACCATACGCGTATACATGGACGACATCGGCATCGCTACCCACTTCGATCACGATCTAGCAGCCCATATAGCAGCCGTCCGCGATGTGCTACACGTCGCGGAGACACACGACCTCTATTTCAAACTCGAAAAGTGCCTGTTCCATCAACCGCGGATGGATTACCTGGGGGTAATCCTTGAAAGGGGGGTAACCCGAATGGACCCCGTAAAAGTTCAAGGCATCAAGGACTGGCCGACGCCGACGAAAGTCAAAGACGTCCGTTCTTTCCTCGGCTTCTGTAACTTTTACAGACTTTTCATCCGCGGTTTTGCGACCCACGCCAAGCCACTCACTAAACTAACCCGAAAGGATGAGGAATGGCGGTGGACTGAGGAAGAAGATAGGGCGTTCAACACCCTAAAACGCCTTGTGACGGAGGAGCCAGTGTTAGCACACCCCATCCTCCAAGACCCATTCGAGTTGGAAGTGGACGCATCGGGCTACGCGGTGGGAGCCGTACTACTACAAAAGAAAGCTGACGGCAAGCGACACCCCATAGGTTATTACTCGGCGACGCTTTCCGAAGCCGAAAGAAACTACGACATCTATGACCTGGAACTGCTCGCAATAGTCAAGGCCCTGCGGAACTGGCGACCACTTCTCGCAGGTGCCCCCCACAAGATTAAAATCTACTCCGATCACCTAAACCTACAATACTGGAAGTCACCACAAAAGATCAGCAGACGGGTCGCCAGGGAAGTACTCGAGCTCTCTGAATACGACTTCGAAATTCATCACATTAAGGGAAAGAATAACGGAAGGGCAGATGCTCTATCGAGACGGCCGGACTACGACCAAGGAGCTGAAGACAACAGCGAAGTAGTGGTCCTACCCCCCGAGGTGTTTGTACGAACCCTCAACACCGCGCGTACCTTCATCGCAAACCCAAATCTGTTGCAACCACGCCATCAGCAAGATGAACAAGTAATCAAGCTATGGGTCGACCCTCATCACCTCAAGAAGATACAAGGGGAATGGTACAAAGACGGCAGGTTCGTGATTACTGGGCCAACGTCAACACAACGTGTGCTGATACACGACCATCACGACTTGCCGATACACGGTCATCCGGGAATTGCGAAAACGCAACGCATCCTGGAGAGACACTACTGGTGGCCACGACTCCGAAAGGATGTATACGAGTACGTACAAGGTTGCGCAGAATGCCAAAGGAATAAAGTCAACACGAGGCCCATACGTGCCGCGCTACATCCCATCACGCCAATACTAGAAGCCACGCCGTTCCACACCGTGGCGGTAGACTTCATCACCAAACTCCCCGTGTCTAAGGGGTACGACAGTATACTAACTGTTACGGATCACGACTGCAGCAAGGCCTCCGTCTTCATTCCATGTAAAGAAGAAATTACCGCAGAAGAAATGGCGAGTCTGTACGTTGCCCAGGTGTTCAAACGCTTCGGGCTGCCGCGCAAGATAATAAGCGACCGCGACCCCCGCTTCACGTCCAAGTTTACTAGGGAAGTATGCCGCATTTTGGGGATCCAGCAGAACATATCAACGGCATACCATCCGCGAACTGACGGGCAATCCGAACGAACTAACCAGTGGCTGGAACAGTACCTACGCTTCTGGGTAAACGAGCGGCAAGATAACTGGACGACCTATCTACCAATCGCCGAATTTGCGCACAACAATTGGCCGCACGAACACACCAAAGAATCGCCGTTCCAGCTTCTGATGGGGTACAACCCGCAAGCGGATTGGACGGATAAGCCATCCCCTATTCCCCTCGCGACCATGCGACTAACACAGCTGAAAGAAGCTAGAAACGACGCCCAACGCCTTATGAAGAAGGCGCAAGAGACATGGGTGCGTAACAAAGATACGCCCAAGTTCAACGTCAACGACCTCGTGTGGCTCGAAGGCAAGCACCTCCGAACCAATCAGCCTACGGCAAAATTGGCGGCGCGACGCCACGGACCCTTCCGGGTGATACAGGTGATGTCCCCTTACAACTATCGATTGGAACTCCCCACGCAGTGGAGCATTCACCCTGTGTTTCACATCGATCTTCTCACCCCGTACAAGCAAACCCCCTTACACGGGGAGAACTTCACACGACCACCGCCCGAACTGATAGATGGAGAAGAGGAGTATGAGGTCGAGGCCATTCTGGACACTCGGCACTTCGGCAGAGGAAGGCGCCTCCAATATCTTGTCAAATGGAAGGGGTACCCAGACTCGGAGAACCAGTGGGTCAACAAGGATGATGTCTTTGCGCCAGAGGCACTCCGCCTATATCAGGAAGCGCAAACCCACGGTAGAGGAGATAAAGTAGGAGTCGCTCAGACAGAGGACAGTCATCCCCCTTTCCTCCGTTCCATCCTCTCTCATATGCCTACTTCCCCTCTGCGACATGTCACCCAAGCGGCACTCCTCGACTCCCTCGCACAAGACGCCCACGCCCTCTTGGCTGAGGACGACGACACCGAGGTACCCAACCCTCAAATCACCCCATGGACACCTCTTAGACCAACGGAGGGACCCATCACCGCTCAAGAATGGGCCCACGTCGTCAGCCGATTCCCCGATCCAACCACCACTCCCGACCGAGAAGTCGTCCACGTCTTCCGAGACGAGCATGGGCAGCGCGAGCCGATCGCCGCTATCCCCCCAAGCGACGACCTCATCGGCGTTCGCGGAGTTTTCCCAAGCAACGACCAGCGTTCAAGCGCTGATGGAGTACGAGTTGGAGGGGTGGAAGAGAGTAGCAGCGGAGTGGCAGAAGGAGCAATTGGACTCAGCCGCGGCCCGACTGAGGGAGATGCGCGAGCGACGGCAGCGATGGAGGCTGCTGAGGCTGGCCATGACGACGACGATTACTACCCGGCACGCCACGCCTTCCTTCGAACGAAAAGCGACCCTACTAATCCCCTCATCACGCCCTGGCTCGTCTACACCGACGGGTCCCCCATGTATCGAGGACGTATCCGTGTACCCGGCGCCGCCGACCATCGTCCGTTCACCGCCGCAGACGACCCCGCGCATGTCATTGCGCCTGAAGGGTTCCGGGCGAACCGACGACCCCATCACATTCGATACCCCATCACCGGGCCCGACGGAGTAGAGCGGGACGCGTCTCACGTCCAAATTATCGGAGGGGCTGACCCCCTCATATTAGGAGTTATACCGGGGTCGCCGCATGTCTACGGTAAGCCCTTCTACGCCGAGCCGCACGTATCCGCCGCTCTCCGTCCCACGTACCCCCACGAGGACCTGGTCGTCTTCGAAGCAGACCGTATCACCGACCGGGCCCTCAACCGCATCAACGATGAGTCGCTCACAGCCGAGGTCACGCGCTTCCGCGCGGCTAGCTATGAGTTGGACCGACTCCGCGCCCGCGTGGCCCAGCTCCGTGCCATGATCGAGTGTGCGCAAGACGACCGCCGCGACTCCATCTATCGCCTGGAGCGCGCCACAGCCCTCGAACGCATTGCCGACGAGCAACGCGACTGGCCGGCAAGGGACTTTCGGTGAGTCGGGGTCTCACGCTGAAAAGGGGGTGATGTTACGTCTCGGACTTTCGGTATTGTGGAACGACATCTTCTGAGCACCCTTACTGTACCGGTTGCAACTACGGCGGTAAGGTAGATTAGTTGCGGACTTACGATAGGCGATTACGAGTACGATAGGAGATTGCGCGCAGATTGCTGACTGAGGACTATGCCACTAATACTAGTAGTAGTAGTATTAGGGTTCGAGCTACTTACGCGACACGTTGGACGCTACCTTACCGTGACTCATAGCAGCGCTTGAAAGCCTGCTCGACTTGTATTTAACCTGTCTCGTGAAGACCAAGAAATGCCATCTTGGTCTTCTTGAATCGTCACTTGTTCTGTCCCTCACCTTCCTCTCGCCCGAGAATAGCGGTCCGCGTCGAGCCGTGACCAACACATTCGACTTGCCAGTGTACCTTCGTGTATTCACTAAGGCAAGGACTTGGACCTCCGCGTCTTCAAGCTAGCAAGGCTGTCATATCGCTAAGTTGTTACCGTCATCCGCGCTCAAGTCGAGCTAACGTCGTGGCGACGTTACACTAGTTGTTCGTTGAGAGTGCTTCCGTATGCTGTGCAACGAGGACACTGACTTGGGCGTCACCTTCCCTCGTGCCAGTTGGGTATCTCCGAGTTTGCCACCTCAGTCGATCTATGCTGCACTCTTATTTACTGCACTCTGTCGGATTCCCCCAGCTGTGATTGTCCTTCCTACCTATTGAAGAGAGAGAAATGGGAGGGAGGAAACGCGAGACAGAGAATACAAGCGCACAAACTAGCTCTGAGTCACGGGCCACGCACCAACAGAAAATGTATATCTCCCAATGGGTATTTTATCTGGGCCCTTCCAATCTAGCCATTTCAGACCTTCTATTCCATGTTGAAGGCAGAGAAGAAGAGAGGAACTAATTCAGGGTCATCGATGGGGATGGGAAGTAGTTCCGTGGTGGTCCCAGAGTACATTGGATCTGAGCAACGGGTTCCAGCCATTTTAATTTCAGCTGGATCCCTCTCGAAACTTTCATGTCAAAGAATTTCCTCGCGTACGCTGTGCTTGAACAATTGTCTCATGCATATGGACCTCCTACGCCCCATCCACAATATGGTCCATTCTTCCACATACGGGGTTGTCAACGAACCTCCGCAGCGCCCACTGGCACCAAGCACAAGGGGGGGCTGGAATTCTTAAAATTGCACGGGGTCGGTAAATTTTTTTAAGGGGTTGGGCTGTACCCCCCCCCCCCCCTACCCCCAAAAAGGAAATTAAATGCCAAATATGGAAATTTCTTAGATTACCCCCCCCCCCCCCATCGTGCATCGCTGCCAAACTGCTGGCACCACACACGTTTCTGTGTGTTCTATAAACATTGCCATGAGTGCTGTATGCTACCACCAAGCTGGGAACATGCAACTTCATTGCTTACATTTATCATAGTTGAGTTCCCCTAACTTTTAAGCTCAGTGTCAGTGTGGCACATTCTTTTTGTTCTCCAGCTTTTTGCATTTGTCCGCGGCCTTATTGGCTCGAACAAGACGTATCTCCGACTCATACAACTACATATGTGAAGTTTTGTGTTATGCGCAAATGTGCACAATTATTTTCGACCCTCTGCAACAACCCAACCTTGTTTCTGTTTTCGACCCCGCCGCACGTTTACGCACGTTTATCCCTTCGAGATAAACACGTCCCCAATCACCGCGGACCTGTATGCGACGGCGCGCATTCCGCGGACGCGTGCGTGACACCTTGCGACGCATCACATGCCCCAAGACCTGTAGATGCTCTTAGACAGAGTTGGGGCTCAGGCCACTGTAACTGTAGTTAAATAGATTCCTCATAGAATAGTACAGTAACATGTAGTAAGTAGAATTCTAGTATCCCTTTGAAAAAACCCGCCATGCAACAGGTATGGGTTTTGTATGGGTCCCTCAGATCTGACCCATGATGAACAGCACACAGAAGTAGCATACTCACAGTGGACTAAGAGGACTGTGGTGAGATAGGCTGGGTGGCTGGAGAGCAGCAACAGGAGTCTAGCAAAGTAAAGCAAGAGTGTCTGGCACACAAGCAGTGAGAACTGATGTTATACATTGAGGAGCAGAAGGCTTACCTGGCACACAAGCAGTGAGAACTGATGTGGACCAGGAGCGTACATGGTACTCTACTTATACACTTTCTGGTAGTGACACTGTACAAGGGATGTAACACTAAGTCACGCAGTACAAGGAAGTATTGTTCTACAGACGGACAAAGGAGTGGACGTTCTGAGAACAAGGGAAGAAAGAATAAGGAGAGTCCAGAACTAAATGATATCATAGTGACATCATAATAAGGATAGAACTAAGTTTGGAACAAAGGAAAGTACAAAGGCGATATACAACGCAGAGTCCGGATGTATGATGTCATAGAAGTACAGTGATGTCATGTATGACGCAATGATAAGTCCAGATTGTACAGATCAAATAATATCTAATCTACAAATCCTGTATATCTAATCTAAAGCAGTCCATGCTGCAAGTCCGGTCCATACGAGCCGCTAAGTGCACAAGGGTCACTTATCAACAACCCACACCCACACCCACAAACCCATATTTGGGTACCCGCATGGGTTTGCAAACACACAATACTATCCCACCTGGCTTGTTGCAAAAAATCGCAAAACTTTTTTTATAGCCTCAACAACGCGTCGCACACACCTCATATTTTATATAGTGATATAAATGTATGTTTACCATCACATACTTTTTTTTTCTTATGAGTTTTTAAGGCTGTTCAGAGTGAATGGTTTTCACTCCCCTTTGCAAAATTTTGTCACATATTGTCACACCAATGGCAGCATTCGGCAGGCAGAGACACTGGTGGTAATGCTGGCTGAGATTAAACAGGAGCCCAAAATCCGTCACATATCTGTCACCTCTTGGTGCACCCAGGTGAGTTTTGTTTCTGCAACTCAATCAGCTGAAGATACTGACTCTAAATTCATTGTGTATGGTGCTGGTAATTTATTCTATCATAAAAGCAAAGGATCTGTATGTGTGAGTATGAGATTGCCCAGATCTGAGGGCATAGACACCCCATTCCAGTTGACACCCTCACAAATACAATTTTTCTGTACTCATAAATTTGAACTGATCCTCCATTTTTTATATGATCTCATATCTATAGAACCTATTTAATATACTGTTTTTTTTTTGGGAAGAAAGGATCCCTGGAAAGTGCTGATATCATGAGATCTTTTCAATTTTGCAAGTGTGTGACATTTGCAACAAGCCAGGTGGGATAGTATGCACTATTGCTGAGATGATACAGGGGAAAAGCGGGAAATTTCCAGATCGGCCCAGCCTTAGACGCCCAAAAAGCAAATTTTTTTAGAGACTTTTGGCCGACCTCCCCCCCCCACCTTGGGTCACGGAACCACGGCCTGGCCCCCCCTTGACCAAGCATTCACACGCAAATAAATCATAGCATTCACCTTTGTGACCTGTATGACTCACTCCTATCTTCCGCACCATTAGATCATATACGCATGCTTTCCCCATGTACGTTTTCCGCTCACTTGGGCATCTCCTAACCCTCATTTCTCATCGACTTAAGCTTGATGGTTTCTTCAGCATGGCTCCCACAATCTACCCTTCATCCCCAGGTATACAACACGCCCCTAGAGCTCACCAACCATGAGCTATGTGCTGCAGGTCTCCCGTACCGAATTCGAGAAGTGACTAAAGAAGTGGAAGATCACGCACTCAGAGGAGTGCAGATTCTTGGAGCGCCTTATTGATGTAATTTCAAAGTGGGGCAGCCGTAGTGTTGCCGCAAGTCGATGCAGTGTAAGTTGAGTTGGCAACTCGCCACCAACTCTAACTCGGGAGTTCACACCGGTGCAACTTGGGAGTTTAGCTCCAGACGTGAACCAATGAGAAGCCTTCACACCTGAATGTTCCCACACCCCTTCCACCCAGCGTCCTTAGGCATTCTGCATTGTACTTGATGAAATCATACAAGCTGTAACCTAGGTACTACCATCAGGCTCATCCCTACTGTAACGAACGTGCCTCGACCACGTGACCTACCAACATCACGTGTTGGACCTCAATGGGAGTATCAAGAGTCAGGCTGGACAAATGCCGACTCTCCTGAAGAAGAAGATGAAGAAGGGCTGCTTACGCAGCTACAACACCGAGAGGAGTATGCCCAAGCCACGTATACGCAGTGTGGACGGTTGGTGGTCACATGACTAACATACTCATGTGACAATGTTTCAGTGTGATGTTTGCGTAATACAAACATCACGCTGAACCCATGTTACGGTCCGCTTGCCTTATCAAGCTTAGAGGTTATTGGGTTCCCCTGTACGGACTTTGCGGGCCTACGTGCCCACTTACTGATACCTGTGTACGATCCGATTGGTTGATATGTTTGTGCTGACTGATACGATACTGAGGGCCTTATGCCATTGGGTGTACTTATCTATGACTCGGTATGACTCATTACAATACTAGGGTTTCTGGCTTTGTATCTGACTACGAACTTTACTGTGTACTAGTATATAGGTAGTATGCTGGGACGGAGCATTCCCCAGCTTGAGTTCTTGTATCACTCCTACTGTTCAATAGGACTTCAGGCTTTCCCTTCCTTTGTGACTTGTTACCTGCCTCCCATCTCTCTTTTGGTTGACGGCTGTTCAACTCTCTCCCTCTTATTCCCTGATTATCTCATCAGGAGGTCACTCTGTCTTGACTACTGAAGGGACGTATTAGCAGTCCAGCTCGTTCCACGAACAGTAGTCACGTGCCAACATCCGTTTTTGGTCCAAGTCGGACAAAACGTTTGTAGGAACGTAACACCTACTGCGCAATAAACCCAGAAGCTCGTCGGATTTCCTGAGAAAAATGAGCTCATTAATTGCTGCCTCCGTTGCTTGATGAGCAGTCGTCTTCTTGGTCCAAGTCTTGGTCGTCTTCTGTTGCAACCAGACCAGGTGTATGATGAACAGCACACATGAAGATGATACTCACAGTGACAAGAAGACTGTGGTGAGATATCAAGAGTGGCTGAAAGGCAGCAACAGGGATGAAGTCAAGCAGAGGTTGTCTGGCACACAGCAGTGAGAGAACTGATGATAGTATTACAGTGGAGAGAACATACCTGGCACACAGCAGTGAGAGAACTGATGTGGACCAGGAGCGTACAAGCACTACTACTTATACTGTACAGAGGTGTGACACTAGTACAAGAGTGGTAACGTAGAGTCACAGAATACAAGGAGCATTGTTCTACATACAGGACAAGAGGAGTGTATGAAAAGAGAACAAGGCGACTAGAACAAAGAGAGTCCAGACAAAGATGATATCATAATGACATCACAATAAAGATAAGAACTAAAGGAGAACAAAGGACTGAGTACAATGAAGTGTCCGGAGTGTTCTACATGATGTCATAGTACATGATGTCATACATGACGCAATGATCAGCACTAGATTGTACAGATCAAATGTAAGTAATCTACAAGTCCAATTAATCTAATCTAAAGCAGTCCATGCTGCAAGTCCGGTCCGTATGAGCCGCTAAGTGTGCAAGGGTCACTTATCAACAGTGTAAAGGGTGAGTTACTTGAAGGTTTTGCCATGTGAGCTCGGGATGGTGTCTGGAACAAAGCCAACAATCGTAGATGGTACTCTAAAGGGTAGTTACTTTGCTGAGGTGCAGGCTGCGAAGTAGGACAGAAGGTGGGAAAAGAGAGCATGTGCACTATAGTTTTTCCGAGCCTTTTCGTTTGGGGGCGAGTTTGAAGAGCTCCAAGTCTTTGTTGATTACAATATATTCATTTGCTATTATGGTACAGAGTATACTAGAGACTACAAGAGGTCATTATTTGGTGGAAGAATGGAGATATACCAAGTATAACAACGAAGGAAAAACTTGCGGGGCATTTTTGGGGCTAACTCCCGAGTTGCACCGGTGTGAACTCCCGAGTTAGAGTTTGTCTGAGTTGTCGAAATTCTGGTCCGAGTTAGAGTTCACACCGGTGTGGACTCTAACTCGTGGCAACACTAGGTGGCCGTATGTCCTCTATCTCTCACTCCACTCCACTCACTGACCCGTCCCGCTCTCCAGGTAGAGACATGGCCTGCCACTACGAACTCATGCATGTCCACTCGCATTCTAGGCGACACGACCTACGTGTTCGACGCGACCGCCCGGTATACATCTACTCGTATTCACTGACTTGTTATGTAACCTGCCAAGAGTGCCCTGTAACCCGCACCATCGTTATGAGATGTCCTTTTCTCCACCTTGGAGTGGTTCCGTTCAACTTCCACATAGTATCAACTCTATAAAATTCTCCATGTCGTTCTCAACAAGTGACCCAAGCAGACACCTTTCGCAACACTATCGAAATCAGGGAATAGGGCTACCTAAGTGTGCACCAATGCCTCCGCGTCACCACCAGGTACGCTTATCGGCCCACTCAAGAACGCCGAGACTCCTCACTCACAGCTTCCCCACTCTACCCAAGTTTACACATTTCGCCACAATATTTGCACCATGTAATAGTACAGTATATACACAAGATGAGAAAACGTATCGAATAGTATCAGTAATGGCGATATCGAGAACTATAGAAATTCGCCTTTATCACACACGCACATGATGCACATCAAAGAGACCAGGGGACGTTAAATGATATCATATGAGCAATGCAAAGGCTGTGGTGGATGACCTCCTGCACGCTTGGAATTTCGTTCACACAGTGAAGGGCCTGCAATGGCTGAGTCCATGTCAGTGACCGACGGTAGTGAAGGGGATTGCCTTGGGGATTGCAGTGGAGTGTCTACGGTGACCATAGCATTTGCATGGATTGAGCGAATCGCCAAAAGGGGGTCAAGAGCATCCTTTTCCTTGCGAGGACCAAGCTTCGGGCTGTCATCATCCTCGACAGCGACATGCAGATCAGGTGCAGAGGCCAGCCCTATCGAAGCACTGAGAGTAGTAGGGATTATTTCCGAATGATGACGTTCTGTGAAAGAAGACAATGGGTCAGATCCGGTCAGGTCGAGTCGTGGGCAAGTGTGAAAACAACGACAAACCTGTAGGGAGTGTATTGCTGAGAATTGGATGGGAAGCCGAAGAAGGGTGGTTTGGTGGATCAGAAAGTTCCATGAGATCTGTATTGTGCTGGAGGACAACGGCAGTGGGTGGGGAGGTAGAGGAAAGAGGAGGGGTGGATGTCGAGGTTGCAGAAGTAGGGTGGGGTATTAATCGGCCAGGGGTGGCAAATGCATCAACGGTCGCTGGATCTGGTTCGGTGACAGGAAATGAGACACTTTTGGTGGTCATCTGGTGAGCGGTCTGGGGGTGGAAGTCATCAGGTGGTATATCCGTGAGGCTTTCAAGGATTTGAGGCAGGGCAGGTACGGACGAGGAAGGCATATCGGGACTGGTAAGGGGAGCAGGGAGCGGTGTGTCATCATCGTGCATGACATCCCAAGCCAAGATTGTGGGAGAAGGGACGTGAATATGGCTAACAATGTCACACTGTGGATACGATCTTGGGTCGTACAGAATGTCATCCCAATCATGGGTGGAGGCAGAGAATTGTGTTGGGGCAGCACCGGTACCTTGATGAAGAGCAATGTATACCTTCCGAATTGGTCTGAGAATACATCCCACCATCCCCCGATCGTCGTCATTCTGCACTTTGAGAACGATTTGATTCCAAAGTGCACAGAACTCATGCTGCAGATCGGGTGTCATGATTCAAGCCGGAGATTGGTTAGTACGGCTGAGGACCCTTACTGTACTGGTTGCAACTACGGCGGTAAGGTAGATTAGTTGCGGACTTTACCACGGTGATACGGTAGTGCGATAGGAGATACGGTACGATAGCTGACTGATGACCGACGCCACTAGTACTGGTACTAGTAGTATTAGGGTTCGAGTTGTTTCTGCGATACGTTGGATGCTACTTTACTGTGACTCATAGCAGCGCTTGAAAGCCTGCTCTATATGTATTTAAACTGTCTTGTGAAGACCAAGATACGCCATCTTGGTCTTCTTGAATTGTCACTTGTTTCCTTCTCTCTCTTTCTCTCTCTCTCTCTGTCTTACTGTTTCACGTTCAAACTTCACGCTATCAAGTAGCAAGGACTTGTCGGTGTGCCTCCGAGCATTCACTAAGACAAGGGCACGGACCTTCGCGTCGTCGTGACCAAGGCTATTCGCTAAGTAGTTACCGCCATTGAGAGCTCAAGTTGAGCTAACGTCGTGACGACGTTACATTAAGACCAAGATATCATCGTGGCTGTAACAACCAGAGACCAGTGGACGAGCTTCCGTCCCTATTCGCTCCCAAGAAGAGGAGAACGTAACGTCCCTACGCGCTTTCTACAAGCTGCTAGTTGGAGGGAAAGGCAAGAAGAAACCAGATATTTTGTTGAATTTAACGGACCTACCAGGTTCCGTCCAGTTGAGTTTAACTTTGACTACCTGTGTTGGACAGAAGTTACGTGGAATCCTATAGACTCCCAGTGGGACGTAATACGACCAGTGGGACCCAGATATCACTGCGACATCGACGCGCGGGAACTCAACAGCCGAGCAGACTGGGGACCCATCGACAGACAACTGCAAGAGCACTCTACTGGAGAAGTAGTATCCGAAGGGGAGGAACAAAGTCAGGGAGATAGCGAAGGACGAGAACCAAACCAAACAGAGACCAGTGGAGGGGCAATACAAGATCTCCTCATTGAACGAGCTGAGTCCGCACACATCACAGAGCCCGAACCAATTCACATCCGATCGCCAGCCATTATGGCAACTCTAACGCAAGCTATGGAAGAAGTCGCGATCGAAGAAGCACGTGCAATACGGGCTGAGGCAAGAGAAATCCTCATGCCTATCAACCCAGAAACAGGAGTACGGATGACCGCAGACGATGCAGCCATCTTTCGAGCTATAGGATCCGACAGAGGGGACCCCCCATCCGGACGGCGACCCGCACTAGAACTCCCACCAGGAATGGGGGGGCCTGACAACGATCCGCCGCCTCCGCCAGGGGGAGGTGTCCCATTTGACATACAAAGAACTGAACCACCAAGAGGACCACCCAATGGACCACCGGGAGGCGGTGGGGGCAATGGTGGAGGAAGAGGGGGCGGAGACGCCGGAGGAGGAGGACACCATAATGAAAAATTAACCGGCGAGCCACCTTCCATTTTTGACGGAGACAGACTCAAAGTAGACCAGTTCCTAACGCAGTGGCATGTCTACTGGGGCATGAATTTGGACGCCCCCATCATGCGTAACGATTACAGAAGATGTCTTCTGTTTCTTTCTTACATCAAGGGCGGAGCGGTCAGCGAATGGGTCCTATCCTTCCTGAACTGGCTCAACAGACAAATACAATGAGGGATCAGTCCCTACACTTGCAACCTATGGGATGCCGTAGCTGTTACAAACTTTCATTGGACTCGTTCTTTCTTTCTTCCTTCTTTCTGATAGCCCATCCCTGATACTATACGAGCCCTGTACGATTACGCGGACTTTACGATTACCCAGTTCCTATCATGCGCCCTGCTTATCGATGATCTTCTCTGATAAAGCTTGACATGTGTTAGTTTCCGACTTGTTCTCACTCACGCGCAACCCCGCGTGATTCACCTTTTGTTCTCAATACGTCGGTGCTTTGTTCCCCTTATGTCTATTCCTTTATCCCCCGACTTAGCGATGGCGCCATCTGTTTGCAGTAGCCATACAAACCCACCTCTATTTAAACCTAGTCATACCTAGCTTGTACGGTAGAATAGACTTCTTGTGTAATACTACACTCGTCTAAAGCGGAACACCTCTGTGTGCTCTTTGTCTCACGAACCTTGTCTTCGCCAGACCTTCGAGTCTTAGCCTTCCTCTATGATCCAAGTGACTCGAGTCCTTGTGATCCTTGTTCATCATCTTCACTGAAGTCAAGCCTTGGATGTTACGTTTCGACTTGAACCCTTACTGTACCGGTTGCAGCTACGGCGGTAAGGTATATTAGTTGCGGACTTACTTACGATAGCGTGGTGATACGGCAGTACGATAGGAGATACGGTACTGATAGCTGAGGATGGACGCCACTGATACTAGTACTAGTAGTACTAGGGTTTGAGATACTTACGCGATACGTTGGACGCTACCTACGGAGACTCATAGCAGCGCTTCTAAGCCTGCTAGTTTGTGTATTTAAACTGTCTCGCGAAGACCAAGATACGCCATCTTGGTCTTCTTGAATCGTCACTTGTTTCTCTCTTTCTCTATTTCCCCTTCCCTGTCGCCTTCTCAGAAACAGTGCACCTTCGAGTGTTCACTATTATCTACGCTTGGACCTCCGTGTCTTCAAGGCATCCGCTAAGTTGTTACCGCCTCCACAGAGCTCAAGTCGAGCTAACGTCGTGACGACGTTACATTAAGACCAAGATCCCATCGTGGCCGTAACAACAAGAGACCAGTGGACGAGTTTCCGTCCCTATTCGCTCCCAAGAAGAGGAGAACGTAACGTCCCCACGCGCTTTCTACAAGCTGCTAGTTGGAGGGAAAGACAAGAAGAAACCGGATACTTTGTAGAATTCAACGGACCTAGTAGGTTCCGACCAGTTGAGTTCAACTTCGACCACTTGTGTTGGACGGAGGTTACGTGGAATCCCATAGAATCCCAGTGGGACGTCGTACGACCGGCAGGACCTAGATACCAGTGCGATATCGACGCCCGAGAACTCAACAGCCGAGCAGATTGGGGCCCCATCGACGGACAAGTAAGAGAACACTCTACCGGAGAAGTGATATCAGAAGAAGAGGAACAAAGCCAAGATGAGAGTGAAGGACGAGAGCCACAGCAAACAGAGACTAGCAGAGGAGCAATACAAGATCTCCTCATCGAACGAGCTGAGTCCGCACACATCACAGAACCAGAGCCAATTCACATACGATCACCAGCCATTATGGCAACAATAACGCGAGCAATGGAAGAAGTCGCGATTGAAGAAGCGCGCGCAATACGAGAAGAAGCACGAGAAATCCTCATGCCCATCAACCCCGAAACCGGCGTACGAATGACTGCCGACGATGCAGCCATCTTCCGAGCAATAGGGTCAGATCGAGGAGACCCCCCATCCGGACGACGACCCGCACTAGACCTACCACCAGGGATAGGAGGGCCGAGCGGAGACCCACCACCACCACCAGGGGGAGGTATCCCGTTTGATCTACGAAGAACCGAACCACCAAGAATGCCACCCACGGGACCACCCGGGGGTGGAGGAGGCGGTGGAGGAGGAGGAGGTGGAGACGCCGAAGGAAGAGGACACCATAACGAAAAATTAACCGGCGAGCCACCTTCCATCTTTGACGGAGACAGACTCAAAGTAGACCAGTTCTTAACGCAGTGGCATGTCTACTGGGGCATGAATTTAGATGCCCCTATCATGCGCAACGACTACAGAAGATGCCTTCTGTTTCTTTCCTACATCAAAGGCGGAGCAGTCAGCGAATGGGTCCTATCCTTCCTGAACTGGCTCAACAGGCAAATACAACGAGGGATCGATCCCTACACTCGCAACCTGTGGGACGCCGTAGCCGACGGATTCAGCCAGAGGTTCGAAAACACGCTAGAAAGAGAACAAGCCCAAGCCATACTACGAAAAGGCTTCAAAATGACGGGAGAAGACATTGACAAGTACGTCAATGATTTTGAACAGCTTGCACGGAAGGCTCACTATCGCCTCAACGAACCCCAAACCATCGACCTCTTTACGTCGGGTCTACCCAAGGAACTGTTCAAGAACGCGTTCCAGTTCGATGACCCGGTCACGTTCGACGACTGGAAAAGGGCCATCCTCAAGCGGCAGAAGAATTATATACACCTCAAAGCGCGACTCAATGAATACAAAAATACGACAACGCCGCCAAAGAAGCAGGGCGGCAACGCGGGATGGACGCTCCCGCAGAACTTACCGCAAACTAACCCATGGGCGATGGACACCTCGGCTGACCGTGCCAAAGTAAGACTTGCAGGGTCCGAAGACATCGACTTCAACAAATTGCCACACCGCGACTGGCCTGCGCCACCGTTCCCACCAAGAGGAGGGCCGGGAGCTCGAGGACGGGGGAGAGGAGGATCTCGAAGGGATTTAAGGAACGTCCTTTGCTATAACTGTCACGCTCCCGGCCACCTCTCACAAAACTGCCCATATCCGCGCACGCAGCAACAATGGCAGGTGGCCCCATCCAGCAGTCGCATGATCGAAACCACGGGGTACCCTCCGGGGCCCGTCTCACAGTATGCGCCATCACAGTACACGCCGTCGCTGCCCGGATATATGTCGCCAGCGCCAAGTGTGACGCCCGCACCCCAAATCAACGCTGCAAGCACAAAAACAGCAGGGGAACAGGCCAAGGAGTGGCTCACGCAAGTGGCCAACAGTACGGATGAAGTAAAAGATCTTATACTCCAAGATCTATGGGGAAAAGAGGGTTTTCGGGACGCCTGAACCCGTCAGTCTGGGTGAGGGCTCTTCAATGTAATTCTGTAATTGTGACAACGCGCTATCGATCTATGCGAATTCCAGTAACCGTCCATACGAATTACCAAACGACTGAAACAAACGCGCTAGTTGACTCTGGCGCAACCGACAACTTCATCCGACCCAGCTTGGCCAAAAGAGCGGGTATCCAGACACAGCCACTAAATATACCTCGCAAGATATGGAATATAGACAACACGGAAAACAAAGCTGGGTTAATCACTCATTATGTTAACCTAGAAGTGAAAACACGGGGGCAGATAAAGCAAATGACCTTCCTGGTTACCGACCTTGGAAGCGAAGACATGGTGCTGGGCTATCCGTGGCTAAGCGCATTCGAACCAACAATCAGCTGGGCCACTGCCACCATACACCCCGACATGCAGCCGGTCATATTAGCAACTACCGAAGCATTGCTATCAACAACGACCATTCGAGCCCTCATTGTGGCCGAAAAGGAGGATATTGTGCGAGAACTGGAAGAAGAAACATTCGCTAGAGCCACCACCTCGACGGAGTTGGCCATACAGGCGAAACAGCAACAAACGGCAGCAGTGCTTCCTCAAGAATACGCAATGTTTACCAGACTTTTCAACGAGCAAGCCTCGCACCGCTTCCCCCCGGCAAGGCCGTGGGATCATGCAATAGATTTCAAACCGTCCGCGCCGGCCGCCATCGACTGCAAGATATATCCTATGACCCAAAAAGAAGAGGGCGAACTCAAGGAGTTTCTGGAGGAAAAGCTAAAGCAGGGGTATTTGCGCCCTTCTATCTCCCCGTACGCATCCTCCTTCTTCTTCATTAAAAAGAAGGATGGGAAACTACGACCGGTGCAGGACTACCGGGTCATCAATTCCCACACCATTCGAAATCAGTATCCGCTACCGCTAATCCAGGACCTCATCCTTGACCTCAGCAACGCCCACATCTATACGAAGCTCGACATCCGATGGGGTTACAATAACATATGTATCCGCGACGGCGACCAGGAAAAGGCAGCGTTCAAAACTAAGTTCGGCCTCTTCGAACCCACGGTCATGTTCTTCGGACTCACAAACTCCCCCGCCACCTTCCAAGCCATGATGAACCACATCTATCGCGACACGATAGCAAAGCACGGACGACTGGGCACTACCATACGTGTCTACATGGATGATATTGGTATCGCTACCCACTTCGATCACGATCTAGCGGCCCATGTAGACGCTGTTCGCGATGTCTTGCGTGTTGCACAGGAACACGATCTCTACTTCAAACTAGAGAAGTGCCTGTTCCATCAACCGCGGATGGATTACCTGGGGGTAATCCTTGAGAAGGGGGTGACCCGAATGGACCCTGTAAAAGTTCAAGGTATCAAAGACTGGCCAACGCCAACAAAAGTCAAAGATGTCCGTTCTTTCCTCGGCTTCTGTAACTTTTACAGACTCTTTATCCGTGGTTTCGCAACTCACGCCAAGCCACTCACCAAGCTGACACGAAAGGACGAAGAATGGCGATGGACTGAAGAAGAAGAAAAGGCGTTCAACACCCTAAAAAGTCTCGTAACGGAGGAACCGGTGCTAGCACACCCCATCCTTCAAGATCCATTCGAGCTAGAAGTAGACGCTTCGGGCTACGCGGTGGGAGCCGTATTGTTGCAAAAGAAGTCTGACAGCAAGCGACACCCCATAGGTTACTACTCGGCGACGCTCTCCGAAGCCGAAAGAAATTACGACATCTACGACCTAGAGCTGCTCGCGATAGTCAAGGCCCTACGGAACTGGCGACCACTCCTCACAGGTGCCCCCCACAAGATTAAAATCTATTCGGACCATCTGAACCTACAATACTGGAAGTCACCGCAAAAGATCAGCAGGCGAGTCGCCAGGGAAGTACTCGAACTTTCTGAATACGACTTCGAAATTCATCACATTAAGGGAAAGAACAACGGACGGGCAGATGCACTGTCGAGACGACCGGATTACGACCAGGGAATCGAGGACAACAGCGAAGTAGTGGTCCTACCCCCCGAAGTCTTTGTACGAACCCTTAACACCGCGCGCACCTTCATCGCAAACCCAAATCTACTACAACCACGCCACCAGCAAGACGAGGAGGTGATCAAGATATGGGTCGACCCTCATCACCTCAAGAAAATACAGGGAGAATGGTATAAGGACGGCAGGTTCGTAATCACAGGGCCGGCGTCGACTCAACATGTACTAATACACGACCATCACGATTTGCCAATACACGGTCATCCGGGAATCGCAAAAACCCAATGCATCCTGGAGAGACACTACTGGTGGCCGCGACTCCGGAGAGACGTATACGAATACGTGCAAGGCTGCGCAGAGTGCCAAAGGAATAAAGTCAACACGAGGCCCATACGAGCCGCGCTGCATCCCATCACACCAATACTGGAAGCCATGCCGTTCCACACAGTGGCGGTAGACTTCATCACCAAACTCCCCGTCTCCAAGGGGTACGACAGTATACTGACTGTCACAGACCACGATTGCAGCAAGGCCTCAATCTTCATCCCATGTCGAGAAGAAATCACCGCAGAAGAAACAGCGATTCTGTACGTCGCCCAGGTGTTCAAACGCTTCGGGTTGCCGCGCAAGATAATAAGCGACCGTGACCCCCGCTTCACGTCCAAGTTTACCAGAGAAGTATGCCGCATTCTGGGGATTCAACAGAACATATCAACCGCATACCATCCGCGTACCGATGGACAGTCCGAACGAACTAACCAGTGGCTGGAACAGTACCTACGCTTTTGGGTAAACGAGCGGCAAGACAACTGGGAAGCTTATCTACCAATCGCCAAATTTGCGCACAACAACTGGCCACATGAACACACCAAAGAGTCGCCATTTCAACTTCTGATGGGGTATAACCCACAAGCAGACTGGACGGATAAGCCATCTCCCATTCCCCTCGCGACCGCGCGACTGACACAGCTGAAAGAAGCTAGAGACAACGCCCAACGCCTCATAAAGAAGGCGCAAGAGTCATGGGTGCGCAACAAAGATACGCCCAAGTTCAGCATCAACGACCTCGTATGGCTCGAGGGCAAACATCTTCGAACCAATCAGCCTACAGCGAAATTAGCGGCACGACGCCACGGACCCTTTCGGGTGGTACAGGTGATGTCCCCTTACAATTATCGATTGGAACTTCCCACGCAGTGGAGTATCCACCCAGTGTTTCATATCGATCTCCTCACGCCATACAAGCAAACTTCCTTACACGGGGAGAACTTCACACGACCACCGCCCGAACTGATAGACGGAGAAGAGGAATACGAGGTCGAGGCCATTCTAGACACTCGGCATTTCGGCAGAGGAAGATGCCTCCAATATCTGATCAAATGGAAGGGGTACCCAGACTCGGAGAACCAGTGGGTTAACAAAGACGACGTCTTCGCGCCGGAAGCGCTCCGCCTGTATCAGGAAGCGCAAACCCACGGTAGAAGAGATAAAGTGGGGGTCGCCCGGACAGAGGACAGTCACCCCCTCCTCCTTCGCTCAGCCATTACTCTTATGCCCACTTCTCCACTACGACATGTCACACAGGCGCAGCTCCTCGACTCCCTCGCAGAAGACGCCCGCGCCCTCTTGGCAGAGGACGACGACACCGAAGTTCCCAACACTCAGCTTACGCCATGGACGCCTCTTACACCAGCAGAGGGGCCCATCACCGCACAAGAATGGGTCAATGTCGTCACCAGATTCCCAGACCCGACGACCGCCCCCGACGACGACCGAGCCGTCGTCCACGTCTTCCGAAACAATAGCGGCGAACGTGAGCCCATCGCCGCTATCCCCCCAAGCGACGACCTCATCGGCGTTTGCGGAGTTTTCCCGAGCAACGACCAGCGTTCAAGCGCTGATGGAGTACGAGTTGGAGGGTTGGAAGAGGGTAGCGGCAGCGTGGCAGAAGGAACAGCTGGACTCAGCAGCGGCCCGACTGAGGGAGATGCGCGAGCGACGGCAGCGATGGCGGCAGCTGAGGCTGGCCATGACGACGAAGATTATTACCCGGCGAGACACTCCTTCCTTCGAACGAAACGCGACCCTGATAATCCCCTCGTCACGCCCTGGCTCGTCCACTCCGACGGGTCCCCCATGTATCGAGGACGTGTGCGCGTGCCTGGTGCCGCCGATCACCGTCCGTTCACCGCCGCCGAGGACCCCGCGCATGTCATTGCGCCTGAAGGGTTCCGGGCGAACCGACGACCCCATCACATTCGATACCCCATCACCGGGCCAGACAGAGTAGAGAGGGACGCGTCGCATGTCCAGATCATCGGGGGAGCGGACCCCCTCATACTAGGAGTTATACCGGGCTCGCCACACGTCTATGGTAAGCCCTTTTACGCTGAGCCGCACGTATCCGCAGCGCTCCGCCCCACGTATCCACACGAAGACCTCGTCGTCTTCGAGGCAGACAAGATCACCGACCGCGCGCTCAATCGTATTAACGATGAGTCGCTCACTGCCGAAGTTACACGCTTCCGCGCGGCTAGCTACGAGCTGGATCAACTTCGGGCGAGGGTGAGTCAGCTTCGCGCGATGATCGAATGCGCACAGGACGACCAACGCGATGCCATCTACCGTTTGGAGCGTGCCACTGCATTAGAGCGCATTGCCGATGAACAGCGCGAATGGCCGGCCCGCGACTTTCGGTGAGCCTGGGGTCTCACGCTAGAAAAGGGGGTGATGTTACGTTTCGACTTGAACCCTTACTGTACCGGTTGCAGCTACGGCGGTAAGGTATATTAGTTGCGGACTTACTTACGATAGCGCGGTGATACGGCAGTACGATAGGAGATACGGTACTGATAGCTGAGGATGGACGCCACTGATACTAGTACTAGTAGTACTAGGGTTTGAGATACTTACGCGATACGTTGGACGCTACCTACGGAGACTCATAGCAGCGCTTCTAAGCCTGCTAGTTTGTGTATTTAAACTGTCTCGCGAAGACCAAGATACGCCATCTTGGTCTTCTTGAATCGTCACTTGTTTCTCTCTTTCTCTATTTCCCCTTCCCTGTCGCCTTCTCAGAAACAGTGCACCTTCGAGTGTTCACTATTATCTACGCTTGGACCTCCGTGTCTTCAAGGCATCCGCTAAGTTGTTACCGCCTCCACAGAGCTCAAGTCGAGCTAACATCGTGACGACGTTACATTGGAGCTTGTACTCCCGCTCGATTGACTGACTTGATACAGGTCGTATCCAATGCCCCTGTAGTGGCGTTACATTAAGTCTAGTCTCTACACTGTGGCTCTCACCAGCCGAAGCCGAACCAAGTTTGTCCAGGAGTACCTGGAATGACACTTGGACGATGACCTCCGATCCTCGATCAAAGGAACGGCCATCTGGAGGAACACCCCTCACGACACAGGCTACTACGTCTTCGACTCTGACAAAAACACCTACGAACCTATCGAATATATCGAGGACCAACACATCTGGGCCTACGTAGCTTACTCAGACAAAAAGAACTCTTGGTACTCAATCAAACCAGTACCCGCGTCCTTTGGACTCGGACCAGGAAAAGCACGAATACAAGGTCTTGACGTCGACTCTGACGTCGCAGAATCCGATTCAGACAACCCAGACCCCACCCTTACACCCACTATCACCAGAGCAGTTGATTTCGTATCATATGCCGACATGTCCACCACCCAAACCCAACTTGCAACCACCCTCACTGTCATGCCTCTGCGGGGACGTGGTCTTCTGTAATGGCTTCCTGTCACGTGGCAGTTGACAGCCAAGTCGGATCGGCACTGTATGCAACGACTCCTAAGGTCCTCTGTAACAGCTCCTATGCTGAGGTAGCTGAGTCTGTGGCGATCCCCCTATGCTGAGGTGGGAAGGTCCTTCTGTAACAGCCCCTTGTGTTAAGGTGACTGAGTCTGTAGCAATGGACGAGCTCGGTGGCCTAAGTCCAAAGGTCACGTGTCACTGGGCTGACCAGTAAGACAGAAGAAGATAAGAGCGAAGTCAAGGAGAAGCCTGCACAGAGGCCAAAAGGGGAATGACCCAAAAGGATAAGGATCAAGGGTCAAGGGTTCAGGGTCAAGGGGCTTGAGTGCTGAAGGGACTGAGGCACTCAAGGAGTCAATGGAGATACAACGCAGATAGTTGATTAAGCCAAAGCTAAGGAGCTAAGGCGCACTACAGGGTTCCTTAAATAGTACAGGATTGCGCCTGAGCACGTAGTGCTACTGGTTGCTATAGATAGAGTAAGTGTGCTGGAAAGATGGTGTCAACATCGTGCAAGATGGTGTCATGCCAGCAAGGCAGGAGAAGAGTGAACAAGAATAGCACAGAAGGTGCTAGCACAATCAGATCAAGAGAAGTGTGGTCTCGAAAGGTAACTACCAACAAAGGGAACAGAGATGGGTCAGATAAGGTAGAGGGGAAAGATGGCAGGGAGGTTCATGACACTCACCCAGTCAGGAAGCGGTCAACCCAGTGGAGGAACGTCCTCCTCTACGGCTGCTCCAAGTGGTGGAGGACATTCTATGGGAGGAAGTGCACCGGCAGGCGGAAGCGGCCCTCCGGGAGGCCCAGGAAGCCATCATGGAGGCAGTGCGCCTGGAGGTGGAGGTGGTGCGCCTGGAGGTGGAGGTGGTGCGCCTGGAGGTGGAGGCGGTGTGCCTGGAGGTGGAGGCGGTGTGCCTGGAGGTGGAGGCGCAGCTGCAGGAGGAGGAGGTGCAGTCCCAGGACCCCTTAACTGTAACGCCACTACAGGGGTGTTGGATACGACCTGTATCGAGTCAGTCAGTCGAACGGGAGTACAAGCTCCAAGGCTTGACTTCAGTAATGATTGTTGATAAGTGACCCTTGCGCACTTAGCGGCTCTAACGGACCAGACTTACAGATATGGACTGCTGTAGATTAATTAGGACCGCTCTAGATTAGATTTGATTTTAATCTGTACAATCTAAGACTTCTATGACATCACTGTACAATGACATCATATGGACTACTCCGGACTCTTCATTGTACTCCTCCCTTTGTTCCCTTTCTAGCGTTATCTTTATTGTGATGTCACTATGATATCATCTTAGTCTGGACTCTCTTTGTTCTTGCGCTCCTTGTTCTCCATTAGCACACTCCTTTGTCCCACATGTAGAACAACGTCCCTTGTATTGTGTGACCCTATGTTACTTCTCTTGTAGTAGTGTCACTCCTCTGTATAGTATAAGTAGTAGGCTTGTACGCTCCTGGTCCACATCAGTTCCTTACTGCTCTGTGTGCCAGGTATGTCTTATTCCCTCAATTGTAACATCAGTTCCTCACTGCTCTGTGTGCCAGATTACCATCTAGCTTCTACTGCTTGACTTTCTGTTTGCTGCTTCCAGCCACTCCTCATATCTCACCACAGAACACTTTGTTCCTCTGTGAGTATGTCCTCTTAGTGTGCTGTTCATCAATGATGATGCACAAGGATCACAAGGACTCAAGTCACTTGGATCGTAGAGGAAGGCTAAAACTCGAAGGTCTAGCAAAGGCAGGGTTCGTGAGACAGAGAGCACACAAAGGTGTTCCGCTTTAGATGAGTGTAGTATTACACAAGAAGTCTAGTCTACCATACAAGCTAGGTATGACTAGGTTTAAATAGAGGTGAGTTTGTATGGCTACCGCAAACAGATGGCGCCATCGCTGAATCGAGGGACAAAGGAATAGACATAAGGGGAACAAAGCATAGACATATGGAGAACAAAAGGTGAATCACGCGGAGTCGCGCGTGAGTGAGAACAAGTCGGAAACTAACACATGTCAAGCTTTATCAGAGAAGATCATCGATAAGCAGGGCGCATGATAGGAACCGGGTAATCGTAAAGTCCGCGTAATCGTACAGGGCTCGTATAGTATCGGGGATGGATTATTAGAAAGAAAAAAGAAGAAAGAACGAGTCCAATGGAAATTCGTAACATTACCCCCCGTCTTGGTCTGAAGACGCCTTGACTTCAGGACTCTGGGTCGACAAGATCGTAGATGTCGGCGTCGAGGTCATTCTCCGGCCATGGGGATATGTCGGTCCGGCAGTAATGAGTTTTGAGGAAAAAGAGGGGTCCACGCTTCCTGCACTTGCGACACATTTCGTACTGCGGGCATCGGATCTCATTGTGATCGGCGTTGGTGCGGAAGCATCGTCCGCACCATCTCCCTTGAGTCTCAGCGGCGATGGTTGGGGGCTCTGGGACCATGAGTGAAGTGGACGCCTCGGTGCTTATTGCCTGTCGAATATGTTCATCTGCTTGGGAGGTGGTGATAACTTCCACGACCATCCCCGCACGACGAAATATGCACCGATAGGATTGGTGCTCTTGACTTTGGCAATGTCGACAGGCTGGGCGTGGTCTAGTGGGACAGTCGCGTACAAGATGATGGGGACTACCACAGTGGTAGCAGCGTTGGCGGTGAGGTTTATCAGCGAGGCGGGGGAATTCTAATGGTCCTCCTTGTCGTGGGGAGAAGGGGATGGCATAATGCGAGTGTCGAAATGGGGTTGGTAATGCTGTCATTCGCGCGTATTCGTTGCCAATGATGGCAAGGGCCCCTGCGTACTGGAGTCGTCTCTTAGTACTAGCCAGCATTAGGTCCACCATAAGTCACTCCGACCGTAGCTTGCGTGCGTCTTCCTCTAGTCTCTCGCACTTCTCGTCGATCTCCTTGAGCGCGAGAAGCCCAGTGCACAGCCTAGTGACTTCAGCTGTGAGACGTGGGGAGTTGAGCTCGATGAGGGTTTCGTCTAGGGCGCAGGTGCGAATGTCATGGGGGTCAAAGAACTGAAGTTGCTCGGCTGTGAAGGGGGGCGCCGAGACATTGGGCCTAAGTGACGAGAGATAGACTGTCTCCCCATAGTGTGGTTGCCTAGCCCCCATCATTCCCACTACCTCAGTGAATCCCTTGCGATAGTAGATATACTTCGCAGTGTTAGATCCACTGTCGGGTAGTGGGATCTGTAGGGGGTAATACTTTGGGGTGCCTGGTATGTTAGGGAAGAAGGGAGCACCCGGATCGTCAGTGTCTTCTGGAGGGGAATCAGGTCGGTTGTAGTCGATGGGCGTGTGTATGCGGACTGGGGTGAAAGGTTCTAGTGGTGGTGGGGGAGTGGATGGTGCGGACGACGGGGGTAACAGTATCGGTGGAGGAGTGGGTGATCGTTGAGGAGGAGGAGTAGGAGAGTATTGTCCTTCTTCTGGTGTGGATGGAGTGAGCTCCCCCGGTTCCCGTTCGAGGGTGTAGGGTGGAATGGTTACAGTGGGTTGTGGAGAGGGCGGTAGTGATAGGCGGGGGATGTCTGAAAGGTTAATAGTGACAATCCCTCGTTCGAGGGTGGCTTCGAGCTGCGGGTTGTTGAGAACGTGGACGAGGGTAGTGTCGGAGACTGGTGTGTTGGTCATTGTGGGGCTGGAGGCTATGGGGGTGCAGTCGTTCATAGTTTTATATCGTTCGGCCAGCCCCTTTGGCGGTTGGGTATCATTGATAATAATCTTTGATGACGTCTGTGGCGTGGGTCATGTTTGTTGCGGGTTCCCATGTGTTATCGCTTGGTGGGAATCCCTTCCACTTTACTAGGTAATGGAGTTTACGCCCTCTTCCTCATTCCTGGGCGTCTTCAATTCGCTCCACTTCGTACTCCTCTTCTCCTTCGATAAGGTCTGGTGGGGGCCGGGTATAGTTTGCACCGTGTATCTCTGTTTCCTTATATGGTGTTAGAAGGTTCGCATGGAATACTGGGTGTATCTTCCATGATGCCAGAAGCTCCAGTTCGTAGGAAACGTCTGATAGAACCCTGGTGATTTTGAAGGGTCCATATCGTTTCAGAGCTAGCTTGCTCGTGGGGTAGAAGGTACGGAGATTGGTTCCTTCTAACCATACTTGGTTCCCTTGTTGATAAGGTGTGAACCCCATTTTTCCTCGTTGGGCCATGAGGTGTTGCGCATGTTTGATGCTGTCCTGTGCGTGTTGTCGGAGTATTTGCAACTCTTCCAGTCTTTGATCCACCACGGGGTTGCTTGAGGGTTTGGATGTCCATGTGGTTTGTGGGTCCCATCCCATGATGAGTGAGAAAGGGGAGTGCTTGGTGGTGGCGTTTTTCCAAGAGTTATGAGCAAATTGTGCCATGGGCAGAAGTTCCGCCCAGTTATCTTGTTGTACATTGCACCAGTGTCGCAAATACTGCTCCAGCCATTGATTGGTACGTTCCGATTGGCCATCCGTTTGGGGATGGTACGCTGATGATACGTTTTGTTGGATCCCCAGTGTTTTGCACAGTTGTCTCATAAATGTGGATGCAAATCTTGGATCCCGATCTGATATGATTCTTCGGGGTAGGCCGTAATGGGGATAGACATATCGAAGATAAAGTTTTGCCACACCTTCCGACGTTATCGTTTCGTTGCATGGTATGAATATTGCCGCTTTTGAGCAATTGTGGTCTGTAATGGTGAGAATTGAGTCAAATCCTTTTGATGTCGGGAGTTTGACTATGAAATCCATGGCTACCACTTCGAATGGTTTGGCTGATGGTTCAGTGGTGATGGGAAATAGGTGGGGTTTCTGTTGGTGGTGATTGATTTTGTTACTCTGGCATGTTGCGCATCCTTTAACGTAGGCTTCCACATCCTTGCGCATATTGGGCCACCAGAAATCGCGTTGTAACAGTTCTAGAGTGTTTGCAATTCCTGGGTGTCCTGCGCTTGGGGTATCGTGGAAAAAGGTGATTACCCCCCGTTTAAGTTCGTTGTTTCCCACAACAACGAGGGCATCGCTCTTCCACCACAATCCGTCGTGCTTCTTTAGATTGTGTGGTTCTATCCATGGAAGGATTGCTGCTTCGTCCATATTTTGCGTGATCTGGGTCCATGTGTCCATATCGTGCATGGAGGTTTGAGTTATTTTAAGAAATACTTCGTCTGGAAGTACTGTGACATGATCGTTATTGCTGGTACCATCATCATAGTCGGGTCTTCGTGATAGAGAGTCTGCTTGCGTATTTTTGTGCCGGGGATATGCTTGAGTATGAAGTTGTACTCCGACAATTCTTGGAACTCCTGTGCTACTCGTCGACTGATCTTTCGGGGTTCTTTCCAGTACTGCAGGTTGGCGTGGTCTGTGTGAATGGTTATTAAATGGGGGGATCCCACGAGGTATGTGCGCCAAGTGCGTAACACTTTGACGATCGCTAGTAGTTCCCTATCATAGATATTGTAATTGCGTTCTGCCTCCGATAATGACTCAGAGTAGAACGCGACTGGATGTGTTTTGTTGTCCTCCCCCTTTTGATTTAAGACCGCTCCTAGGGCGTAGCTCGAGGCGTCGACTTCAATTTCGAAGGGTTGATCTAGTTTTGGGAATAGAAGCACAGGTTCGGAGCTGATTTGTTCTTTAATGGTGTCGAACACTTTCTGTCTGGCTTCCGTCCATTCCCATGGGATGTCCTTTTTTGTAAGGTCGTGGAGCGGCCTTGCGATAGTCGAGAATCCCCTTATGAAGCACCGGTAGAAGTTGCAAAACCCCAGGAAAGCTCGTACTTCTTTCAGTGATTTCGGTGTCTTCCAATCGCGTACCCCTTGAACCTTGATCAGGTCCATTCGTAGTTGTCCGTGTCCGATGATTAGTCCTAAATATTCCACCTTGTAGACTTCAAACACGCATTTTTCTGGTTTGATATATAGATCATGTTCGTTGCAGAGATCGAGGACTTGGTGTAATACTTTTCTGTGATGGGTATGGTCGTCCGCGGTTGCGATTAGAATGTCATCCATATAGACAATAACTTCGCCTGTCAGTACTAGTTCTCGGAAGATTGTGTCCATCATAGTTTGAAAGGTGCTCGGAGAATTGGTAAGGCCGAAGAACATGACGCGAGGTTCGAACAATCCTTGGTTTGTTTTGAATGCTGCCTTCCATTCATCTCCTTGTTTAATCCGGACATTGTTGTATCCCCAGTGAATATCAAGTTTTGAGTAGAGTCGTGCTTCTCAAATCTTATCAATCAGTTCGGGGATTAAAGGGAGTGGGTAGTGATTTTTTATGGTGAGTTTGTTGAGCCGGCGATAGTCTTGTACCGGGCATAATTTCCCATCTTTCTTCTTGATGAAGAAGAAAGGGGAAGCGTAGGGGGATTTCGATGGTTGGATATACCTTTTGTCCAGGTGTTCGGTTACAAATTCTGTCAACTTTTCCGTTTCTGGGATTGTAAGTGGGTATACTTTGCAATCCATCGTTTCTGGGGCATTCGGGACCAGATCAATGGCATGGTCCCATGGTCGTGATGGGGGAAAACGCTGGGATGCTTCTTCGCTAAAGACCTTCTGATGCCTGCGGTATTCCTCTGGAACCATCTCTTCGAAGGTCTTCTGGGGCTTCTTTGCCACCTCTTGCTGTGCTAACTCGGATGCCGTGGTTGTTTTTTGCAGCCTAGTGTGGGGCTCGATTTTGTCTTCCAGCTGTTCCCAGGCCAATTCGTCCAGTTGGTACGTCTCCAATGCCTTAATAGTTGCTTCCAAAGGCATGGCTTCGTCGGACAGATTCAGGCTGGTGATGACTACTGGTTGGAATTCTTCATCGAGTGTGGCATCTCGCCAGTGGAAATTTGGTTCAAAGGCCATAAACCAAGGATATCCGAGTATAACTTCGTCGTTTCCTAAGTCGGTGATGAGGAATCGAAGATTTTGGGTTTTGCCTCCTGTCTTGACAGTGAGATCGGTGAAGGACGTGATCTCCCCTCCTTGGTTGTGGGTTCCGTCTACGTTCCATATTTTGATGGGGCGTTCGGTTGCCAACCAGGTGATTTTGAGTCATTTCAGGAGGTTTGTGCTTATGAAGTTGTCGGTTGCGCCTGAGTCTACCAGGACGTTTCGTTCGGCCGTCGTGTGAGCAGATTTGAAAAGTACTGGAATTCGCATAGATCGGAATCTGCTATTGTACACGCTAAGTTTTAATGCTCTAGCCCAGGCCACTGGGTTCAAGCGTTCAGAAAATCCTTCTTTTGCCTGAAGAGTTTGTCCACCATTAATTCTCATACTTCGAGAGTTTGCGCAAACAGGGCCGCTACTTGGGCGTCGGCTTGCTCTTCGTTCAAAAGGGGTCGTGATGCGGTCATTGAAATGGTGGCAGTGGTCGGGGTAGGGTCACTGGTACTCGCGGTTTTGGCTGTGGCGGTTGGTTTTTGAGGGCAGAATCGGGAAATGTGTCCTTGTCCTCGGCATCTGAAGCATCTTCCTTCCTTCTGCAGTTGCTTCTTTTCGTCGTCCGTCATAGCTGCCCTGGCGCGGGTGCGACTCACGTCCATCACATTGGGGTCTCGATTTTTGTTTAATGCCGATAACCACTGGTCACGGGACGCCCCCCCTCGTTTGTTATTTCCTCCTTTGGTGAGTTTGTCTTTTAAAAGGAGATATTCAGCTTGTTGCAATGTTACGGCTGCTTTCCAGTCATCCCATGTGATTGATTGATGGAATTTGATTGCGTTTACGACGAGGGCATTGGGGAGTCCCTTCTGGAAAATTTCTAGTGTGGTAGCCTCATCTTTGTTATACCCCGCTTTGTTAGCGAGGTTCGCAAACTTGGCGATATAGGTATCAATGTCTTCTTTCTCCATTCTGAGATTTTGGATGGAGTGTCGGGTTTTTTGTTGTTGCGTAGTGTCGGTATAGGCTTGAATGAATCGTGCCTCGATAGTGTCCCAAAGGTTTTCTTCGTTTAGGGCCACTCCTGCTACTAGCTGAGCAACAAGCCATTGAATCTGTTCTTCGACCCAGTCGTCCACAAGGGGACCTCGGATGTAAGAGAGGAGGGTCATTGCGCGGGAGTATGGGACCACTAATTGTTGTACAGTGGGGTTCATTCCTCGATAGAGGGAGAAGGCATTGAGGAACGCCCGACTTGATTCCCGATCTCCTGTAAACTCTGGCGGGGCATTTCCTCTGAGCCTTCCGTTAATGTTACGAATTTCCATTGGACTCATTCTTTCTTCTTTTTTCTTTCTGATAATCCATCCCCGATACTATACGAGCCCTGTACGATTACACGGACTTTACGATTACCCGGTTCCTATCATGCGCCCTGCTTATCGATGTTCTGTCTTGATAAAGCTTGACATGTGCTAGTTTCCGACTTGTTCTCACTCACGCATGACTCCGCGTGATTCACCTTTTGTTCTCCATACGTCTATGCTTTGTTCCCCTTATGTCTATTCCTTTGTCCCTCGATTCAGCGATGGCGCCATCTGTTTGCGGTAGCCATACAAACTCACCTCTATTTAAACCTAGTCATACCTAGCTTGTACGGTAGACTAGACTTCTTGTGTAATACTACACTCGTCTAAAGCGGAACACCTTTGTGTGCTCTCTGTCTCACGAACCCTGCCTTCGCTAGACCTTCAAGTTTTAGCCTTCCTCTACGATCCAAGTGACTCAAGTCCTTGTGATCCTTGTGCATCATCATTACTGAAGTCAAGCCTTGGAGCTTGTACTCCCGTTCGACTGACTGACTCGATACAGGTCGTATCCAACGCCCCTGTAGTGGCGTTACATTAAGTCTAGTCTCTACACCGTGGCTCTCACCAGCCGAAGCCGAACCAAGTTTGTCCAAGAGTACCTGGAACGACACTTGGACGACGACCTCCGATCCTCGATCAAAGGAACGGCCATCTGGAGGAACACCCCTCACGACACAGGCTACTACATCTTTGACTCCAACAAAAACACCTACGAACCTATCGAATACATCGAGGACCAACACGTCTGGGCCTACGTAGCTTACTCAGACAAAAAGAACTCTTGGTACTCAATCAAACCAGTACCCGCGTCCTTCAGACTCGGACCAGGAAAAGCACGAATACAAGGTCTTGATGTCGACTCTGACGTTGCAGAACCCGATTCAGACAGTGAAAACCCAGACCCTACCCTTACACCCACTATCACCAGAGCAGTCGATTTCGCATCATATGCCGACATGTCCACCACCCAAACCCAACTTGCAACCACCCTCACCCAGTCAGGAAGCAGCCAACCCAGTGGAGGAACGTCCTCCTCTGCGGGTGCTCCAAGTGGTGGAGGACATTCTATGGGAGGAAGTGCACCGGCAGGCGGAAGCGGCCCTCCGGGAGGCCCAGGAAGCCATCATGGAGGCGGTGCGCCTGGAGGTAGAGGCAGTGCACCTGGAGGTGGAGGCGGAGGCGGTGCGCCTGGAGGTGGAGGCGCAGCTGCAGGAGGAGGAGGTGCAGTCCCAGGACCCCTCAATGGAAGACTCGGCAGAAATGCCCCACCAGAGTTTACAGGAGATCGAGAATCAAGTCGGGCGTTTCTCAATGCCTTCTCCCTCTATCGAGGAATGAACCCCACAGTACAACAATTAGTGGTCCCGTACTCCCGCGCAATGACCCTCCTCTCTTACATCCGGGGTCCCCTCGTGGACGACTGGGTCGAAGAACAAATTCAATGGCTTGTTGCCCAACTAGTAGCAGGAGTGGCCCTAAACAAAGAAAACCTTTGGGACACTATTGAGGCACGATTCATTCAAGCCTACACTGACACTACGCAACAACAAAAAGCTCGACACTCCATCCAAAATCTCAGGATGGAGAAAGAAGACATCGATACCTATATTGCCAAGTTTGCGAACCTCGCTAACAAAGCGGGGTATAACAAAGATGAAGCCACCACACTGGAGATTTTCCAGAAAGGACTCCCCAATGCCCTCGTCGTAAACGCAATCAAATTCCATCAATCAATCACATGGGATGACTGGAAAGCAGCCGTAACATTGCAACAAGCTGAATATCTCCTTTTAAAAGACAAACTCACCAAAGGAGGAAATAACAAACGAGGGGGGGCGTCCCGTGACCAGTGGTTATCGGCATTAAACAAAAATCGAGACCCCAATGTGATGGACGTGAGTCGCACCCGCGCCAGGGCAGCTATGACGGACGACGAAAAGAAGCAACTGCAGAAGGAAGGAAGATGCTTCAGATGCCGAGGACAAGGACACATTTCCCGATTCTGCCCTCAAAAACCAACCGCCACAGCCAAAACCGCGAGTACCAGTGACCCTACCCCGACCACTGCCACCATTTCAATGACCGCATCACGACCCCTTTTGAACGAAGAGCAAGCCGACGCCCAAGTAGCGGCCCTGTTTGCGCAAACTCTCGAAGTATGAGAATTAATGGTGGACAAACTCTTCAGGCAAAAGAAGGATTTTCTGAACGCTTGAACCCAGTGGCCTGGGCTAGAGCATTAAAACTTAGCGTGTACAATAGCAGATTCCGATCTATGCGAATTCCAGTACTTTTCAAATCTGCTCACACGACGGCCGAACGAAACGTCCTGGTAGACTCAGGCGCAACCGACAACTTCATAAGCACAAACCTCCTGAAATGACTCAAAATCACCTGGTTGGCAACCGAACGCCCCATCAAAATATGGAACGTAGACGGAACCCACAACCAAGGAGGGGAGATCACGTCCTTCACCGATCTCACTGTCAAGACAGGAGGCAAAACCCAAAATCTTCGATTCCTCATCACCGACTTAGGAAACGACGAAGTTATACTCGGATATCCTTGGTTTATGGCCTTTGAACCAAATTTCCACTGGCGAGATGCCACACTCGATGAAGAATTCCAACCAGTAGTCATCACCAGCCTGAATCTGTCCGACGAAGCCATGCCTTTGGAAGCAACTATTAAGGCATTGGAGACGTACCAACTGGACGAATTGGCCTGGGAACAGCTGGAAGACAAAATCGAGCCCCACACTAGGCTGCAAAAAACAACCACGGCATCCGAGTTAGCACAGCAAGAGGTGGCAAAGAAGCCCCAGAAGACCTTCGAAGAGATGGTTCCAGAGGAATACCGCAGGCATCAGAAGGTCTTTAGCGAAGAAGCATCCCAGCGTTTTCCCCCATCACGACCATGGGACCATGCCATTGATCTGGTCCCGAATGCCCCAGAAACGATGGATTGCAAAGTATACCCACTTACAATCCCAGAAACGGAAAAGTTGACAGAATTTGTAACCGAACACCTGGACAAAAGGTATATCCAACCATCGAAATCCCCCTACGCTTCCCCTTTCTTCTTCATCAAGAAGAAAGATGGGAAATTATGCCCGGTACAAGACTATCGCCGGCTCAACAAACTCACCATAAAAAATCACTACCCACTCCCTTTAATCCCCGAACTGATTGATAAGATTTGAGAAGCACGACTCTACTCAAAACTTGATATTCACTGGGGATACAACAATGTCCGGATTAAACAAGGAGATGAATGGAAGGCAGCATTCAAAACAAACCAAGGATTGTTCGAACCTCGTGTCATGTTCTTCGGCCTTACCAATTCTCCGAGCACCTTTCAAACTATGATGGACACAATCTTCCGAGAACTAGTACTGACAGGCGAAGTTATTGTCTACATGGATGACATTCTAATCGCAACCGCGGACAACCACACCCATCACAGAAAAGTATTACACCAAGTCCTTGACCTCTGCAACGAACATGATCTATATATCAAACCAGAAAAATGCGTGTTCGAAGTCTACGAAGTGGAATACTTAGGGCTAATCATCGGACACGGACAACTACGGATGGACCCGATCAAGGTTCAGGGGGTACGCGATTGGAAGACACCGAAATCACTGAAAGAAGTACGAGCTTTCCTGGGGTTTTGCAACTTCTACCGGTGCTTCATAAGGGGATTCTCGACTATCGCAAGGCCGCTCCACGACCTTACAAAAAAGGACATCCCATGGGAATGGACGGAAGCCAGACAGAAAGTGTTCGACACCATTAAAGAACAAATCAGCTCCGAACCTGTGCTTCTATTCCCAAAACTAGATCAACCCTTCGAAATTGAAGTCGACGCCTCTAGCTACGCTCTAGGAGCGGTCCTAAATCAAAAGGGGGAGGACAACAAAACACATCCAGTCACGTTCTACTCTGAGTCACTATCGGAGGCAGAACACAATTACGATATCTATGATAGGGAACTACTAGCGATTGTCAAAGTGTTGCGCACTTGGCGTACATACCTCGTGGGATCCCCCCATTTAATAACCATTCACACAGACCACGCCAACCTGCAGTACTGGAAAGAACCCCGAAAAATCAGTCGACGAGTAGCACGGGAATTCCAAGAATTGTCGGAGTACAACTTTATACTCAAGCATATCCCCGGTACAAAAAACACACAAGCAGACTCTCTATCACAAAGACCCAACTATGATAATGGTACCAGCGATAACGATCATGTCACAGTACTTCCAGACGAAGTATTTCTTAAAATAACTCAAACCTCCATGCACGATATGGATATATGGACCCAAATCGCGCAAAACATGGACGAAGCAGCAATCCTTCCATGGATAGAACCACACAATCTAAAGAAGCATGACGGATTGTGGTGGAAGAGCAACGCTCTCGTTGTTGTGGGAAACAATGAACTTAAACGGGGGGTAATCACCTTTTTCCACGATACCCCAAGCGCAGGACACCCAGGAATTGCAAACACTCTAGAACTGTTACAACGCGATTTCTGGTGGCCCAATATGCGCAAGGATGTGGAAGCCTACGTTAAAGGATGCGCAACATGCCAGAGTAACAAAATCAATCACCACCAACAGAAACCCCACCTATTTCCCATCACCACTGAACCATCGGCCGAACCATTCGAAGTGATAGCCATGGATTTCATAGTCAAACTTCTGACATCAAAAGGATTTGACTCAATTCTCACCGTCACAGACCACGATTGCTCAAAAGCGGCAATATTCATACCATGCAACGAAACGATAACGTCGGAAGGTGTGGCAAAACTTTATCTCCGATACGTCTATCCCCATTACAGCCTACCCCGAAGAATCATATCAGATCGGGATCCAAGATTCGCATTGACATTTATGAGACAACTGTGCAAAACACTGGGGATCCAGCAAAACGTATCATCAGCGTACCATCCCCAAACAGATGGCCAATCGGAACGTACCAATCAATGGCTGGAGCAGTATTTGCGACACTGGTGCAATGTACAACAAGATAACTGGGCGGAACTTCTGCCCATGGCACAATTTGCTCATAACTCTTGGAAAAACGCCACCACCAAGCACTCCCCTTTCTCACTCATCATGGGATGGGACCCACAAACCACATGGACATCCAAACCCTCAAGCAACCCCGTGGTGGATCAAAGACTGGAAGAGTTGCAAATACTCCGACAACACGCACAGGACAGCATCAAACATGTGCAACACCTCATGGCCCAACGAGGAAAAATGGGGTTCACACCTTATCAACAAGGGGACCAAGTATGGTTAGAAGGAACCAATCTCCGTACCTTCTACCCCACGAGCAAGCTAGCTCTGAAACGATATGGACCCTTCAAAATCACCAGGGTTCTATCAGACGTTTCCTACGAACTGGAGCTTCCGGTATCATGGAAGATACACCCAGTATTCCACGCGAATCTTCTAACACCGTATAAGGAAACGGAGATGCACGGCGCAAACTATACCCGACCCCCACCAGACCTTATCGAAGGAGAAGAGGAGTACGAAGTGGAGCGAATTGAAGACGCCCAGGAATGAGGAAGAGGGCGTAAACTCCATTACCTAGTAAAGTGGAAGGGATTCCCACCAAGCGATAACACGTGGGAACCCGCAACAAACATGACCCACACCGCAGACGTCATCAAAGATTATTACCAATGATACCCAACCGCCAAAGGGGCTGGACGAACGATATAAAACTATGAACGACTGCACCCCCATAGCCTCCAGCCCCACAATGACCAACACACCAGTCTCCGACACTACCCTCGTCCACGTTCTCAACAACCCGCAACTCGAAGCCGCCCTCGAACGAGGGATTGTCACCATCGACCTTTCAGACATCCCCCGCCTATCACCACCACCCTCTCCACGATCCACTATGACCATCCCACCCCACACCCTCGAACGGGAACCGGGGGAGCTCACTCCATCCACACCAGAGGAGGGACAATACTCTCCCACTCCTCCTCCTCAACGATCTCCCACTCCTCCTCCTCAACGATCACCCACTCCTCCACCGATACCGTCACCCCCGTCGTCCGCACCATCCACTCCCCCACCACCACTAGAACCTTTCACCCCAGTCCGCGTACACACGCCCATTGACTACAACCGACCTGACTCCCCCCCAGAAGACACTGACGATCCGGGTGCTCCCTTCTTCCCTAACATACCAGGCACCCCAAAGTATTACCCCCTACAGATCCCATTACCCGACGGTGGATCTAACCCGGCGAAGTACATTTACTATCGCAAGGGATTCACCGAGGTAGTGGGAACGATGGGGGCTAGGCAACCACACTATGGGGAGACAGTCTATCTCTCGTCACTCAGGCCTAATGTCTCAGCGCCCCCCTTCACAGCCGAACAACTTCAGTTCTTCGACCCCCATGACATTCATGCCTGCGCCCTAGACGAAACCCTCATCGAGCTCAACTCCCCACGTCTCACAGCTGAAGTCACTAGGCTGCGCACTGGGCTTCTCGCGCTCAAGGAGATCGACGAGAAGTGCGAAAAATTAGAGGAAGATGCACGCAAACTACGGTCGGAGCGACTTACAGTGGACCTAATGCTGGCTAGTACTAAAAGACGACTCCAGTACGCAGGGGCCCTCGCCATCATTGGCAATGAATACGCGCGAATGACAGCACTACCAACCCCACTCCGACACTCGCATTACGCCATCCCCTTCTCTCCACGACGAGGAGGACCATTAGAATTCCCCCGCCTCGCTGATAGACCTCACCGCCGACGCTGCTACCACTGTGGTAGTCCTCATCATCTTGTACGCGATTGTCCCACTAGACCATGCCCAGCCTGTCGACATTGCCAAAGTCAGGAGCATCAATCCTATCGGTGCATATTTCGTCGCGCAGGAATGGTCGCAGAAGTTATCACTACTTCCCAAGCAGATGAACGTATTCGACAGGCAATAAGCACCGAGGCATCCACTTCATTCACGGTCCCGGAGCCCCCAACCATCGCCGCCAAAACTCAAGGGAGATGGTGCGGACGATGCTTCCGCACCAACGCCGATCACAATGAGATCCAATGCCCGCAATATGAAATGTGTCGCAAGTGCGGGAAGTGCGGACCCCTCTTTTTCCTCAAAACTCATTACTGCCGGACCGACATATCCCCATGGCCGGAAAATGACCTCGACGCTGACATCTGCGATCTTGTCGACCCAGAGTCCTGAAGTCGAGGCGTCTTCAGACCAAGACGGGGGGTAATGTTACGAACTTTCATTGGACTCATTCTTTCTTTCTTCCTTCTTTCTGATAGCCCATCCCTGATACTATACGAGCCCTGTACGATTATGCGGACTTTACGATTACCCGGTTCCTATCATGTGCCCTGCTTATCGATGATCTTCTCTGATAAAGCTTGACATGTGTTAGTTTCCGACTTGTTCTCACTCACACGCAACCCCGCGTGATTCACCTTTTGTTCTCAATACGTCGGTGCTTTGTTCCCCTTATGTCTATTCCTTTGTCCCTCGATTCAGCGATGGCGCCATCTGTTTGCGGTAGCCATACAAACTCACCTCTATTTAAACCTAGTCATACCTAGCTTGTACGGTAGACTAGACTTCTTGTGTAATACTACACTCGTCTAAAGCAGAACACCTCTGTGTGCTCTTTGTCTCACGAACCTTGTCTTCGCCAGACCTTCGAGTCTTAGCCTTCCTCTACGATCCAAGTGACTCGAGTCCTTGTGATCCTTGTTCATCATCTTCACTGAAGTCAAGCATTGGAGCTTGTACTCCCGCTCGATTGACTGACTTGATACAGGTCGTATCCAACGCCCCTGTAGTGGCGTTACAGTAGCCAATGGTTTCAGCCAGAGGTTCGAAAACACATTGGAACGCGAACAAGCACAGGCCATACTACGAAAAGGATTCAAAATGACAGGGAAGGACATTGACAAGTACGTCAATGATTTCGAACAGCTCGCGCGGAAAGCTCATAACCGCCTCAACAAACCACAAACGATCGACCTCTTCACATCGGGTCTGCCAAAGGAACTCTTTAAAAACGCGTTCCAGTTCGACGACCCGATCACGTTCGACGATTGGAAGAGGGCCGTACTGAAGCGACAGAAGAACTACATTCATCTCAAGGCAAGGCTCAACGAGTACAAGAACACCCCAATGCAGCCAAAGAAGCAAAGCGGTAATGCGGGATGGACGCTCCCACAAAATCTACCTCAGAACAACCCATGGGCCATGGACACGTCGGCAGATCGTGCCAGAGTAAGGCTTGCGGGATCAGAAGACATCGATTTCAATAAACTGCCCCATACCTGGTCCCCGCCTCCATTTCCGCCAAGAGGAGGGCCCGGAGCTAGAGGACGCGGCAGAGGGGGATTGCGAAGGGACCTAAGGAATGTCCTCTGTTATAACTGTAACACTCCGGGACACCTCTCACGAAACTGCCCATACCCGCGACAGCAACGACAGTGGCAGAACGCCCCATCTAGCAGTAGGATGACGGAAACCACCTGGTCCCCAGGACCGGTATTGCAATACGAACCATCGCTACCCGGCTACACAACGCCGTCAGTGAGCGCAACACCTGTGCCACAAATCAACACAGCCACAACCACCAGAACTGCTGGAGAACAGGCGAAGGAGTGGCTCACCCAGGTGGCCAATAGCACGGATGAGGTGAAAGACCTCATACTTCAAGATTTATGGGGAAAAGAGGGTTTTCAGGACGCCTAAACCCGTCAGTCTGGGTGAGGGCTTTACAATGTAATTCTGTAATTGTGACAACACGCTATCGATCTCTGCGAATTCCAGTGACTGTCCAAACGAATTACCAAACGACTGAAACACACGTGTTGGTCGACTCCGGAGCGACCGACAACTTTATCCAACCAAGCATGGCAGCACGGGCTGGGATCCCGGTGCAGCCTCTAGAAATGCCTCGCAAAATATGGAACATAGATAATATGGAAAACAAAGCTGGGTTAATCACTCATTATGTTAACCTAGAAGTGACAACACGGGGACAGATAAAAAGGATGACCTTTCTGGTCACCGACCTTGGCAGCGAGGACATGGTGCTTGGTTACCCATGGCTAGGCGCCTTCGAACCCACCATCAGTTGGGCCACAGCAACCATGCATCCTGACATGCAACCAGTAGTACTGGCTACTACTAAAGAACTGCTCTCAGTGAGCACTGTTCGCGCCTTAATCACGACTGAAAAGGAAGCCATCGTACGAGAATTAGAAGAAGACACATTTGCTAGGGCCACCACCTCGACGGAACTGGCCATACAAGCAAAACAGCAGCAAACTGCGGCCACACTTCCCGCGGAGTATGCTACGTTCAGCACGCTTTTCAATGAGCAAGCCTCACACCGCTTCCCCCCGGCCAGACCATGGGATCATGCAATAGACTTTAAACTGTCCGCGCCAGCCGCGATAGATTGCAAAGTATACCCTATGACGCAAAAAGAAGAGAGCGAACTTAAAGAGTTCCTTGACGAGAAATTGCGACAGGGGTATTTACGCCCCTCTATCTCCCCGTACACATCCTCCTTTTTCTTTATCAAAAAGAAGGACGGGAAGCTGCAACCCGTCCAGGACTACAGGGTCATCAACTCTCACACCATTCGCAACCAGTACCCGCTGCCACTCATTCAAGACCTCATTCTCGACCTCAGTAATGCCCACATCTATACAAAACTAGACATCCGATGGGGCTACAACAACATCCGAATCCGCGATGGCGATCAAGAAAAAGCGGCGTTCAAAACCAAATTTGGCCTTTTTGAACCCATGGTAATGTTCTTCGGCCTCACCAACTCCCCCGCGACCTTCCAAGCCATGATGAACCATATTTACCGTGACACGATCGCAAAACACGAACACTGGGGCACTACGATACGTGTCTATATGGATGATATTGGAATTGCCACTCACTTCGATCATGATCTAGCGGCCCATGTCGCTGCAGTGCGCGATGTCCTAACTGTCGCACAAGAGCACGACCTCTACTTCAAACTCAAAAAGTGCCTGTTCCACCAGCCGCGGATGGATTACCTGGGGGTAATCCTTGAAAGGGGGGTGACCCGAATGGACCCTGTAAAAGTCCAAGGCATTCAAGACTGGCCGACGCCAATGAAGGTCAAAGATGTCCGATCTTTCCTCGGATTCTGCAACTTTTACAGACTTTTCATCCACGGCTTCGCAACTCACGCTAATGATGAACAGCACACATGGAGGACATACTCACAGAGGGACAAAGTGTTCTGTGGTGAGATATGAGAGGTGGCTGGAAGCAGCAAACAGGAAGTCAAGCAGTGGAAGCTAGATGGTAGTCTGGCACACAAACAGTGAGAACTGATAATGGTTATATTAGAGGGAAGGGAGCTTACCTGGCACACAAACAGTGAGAACTGATGTGGACCAGGAGCGTACATGGTACTCTACTTATACTCCTACAGAGGGTGACAGTAGTACAAGGTAAGTAACGCTAGTCACAGAATACAAAGGTGCTATTGTTCTACAAAGGGACAAAGGAGTGGACGCTTTGAGAACAAGGGGAAGGAGAACAAGAAGAGTCCAGAACTAGATGATATCATACTGACATCATAATAAGGATAATACCAAGTAAAGAACAAGGGAAAGTACAAAGGCGTTATACAATGCAGAGTCCGGATGTATGATGTCATAGAGGTACAGTGATGTCATGAATGACGCAATGATAAGTCCAGATTGTACAGATCAAATAGTATCTAATCTACAAGTCCTGTATATCTAATCTAAAGCAGTCCATGCTGCAAGTCCGGTCCGTACGAGCCGCTAAGTGTGCAAGGGTCACTTATCAACAGCTAAACCACTCACGAAGTTGACACAAAAAGACGAGGGCTGGAGATGGACAGAAGACAAAGACAGGGCATTCAACATGCTTAAACGCCTTGTAACCGAAGAGCCGGTACTGGCGCACCCCGTCCTCCAGGATCCGTTTGAACTGGAAGTGGACGCCTTGGGCTATGCGGTGGGAGCCATACTACTACAAAAGAAATCTGATGGAAAACGACACCCCATAGGCTACTACTCAGCAACGCTCTTGGAAGCAGAGTGAAATTATGACATCTACGATCTAGAACTACTTGCGATAGTTAAGGCCCTGAGGAACTGGAGGCCGCTGCTGGCAGGAGCCCCGCACAAAATCAAAATTTACTCAGATCACCTAAACTTACAATATTGGAAGTCGCCGCAGAAGATTAGTAGGCGAGTTGCAAGGGAAGTACTCGAACTCTCCAAGTACGACTTTGAGATTCACCACATCAAAGGGAAAAACAATGGGAGGGCCGACGCACTATCACGGCGGCCTGATTACAATCAAGGAGTAGAAGACAACAGCGAAGTGGTGGTGCTGCCACCTGAGGTCTTCGTCCGAGTCCTTAACACAGCAAGAACGTTGACCCTCAACCCGAACCTGCTGCAACCACAATATCAGCAAGACGAGCAAGTAATCAAGGTGTGGGTAGACCCCCACCAACTAAAGAAAATACAAGGGGAGTGGTACAAAGACGGCAGGTTCGTAATAACTGGACCGACATCGATACATCGGATACTAATTCACAACCACCACGACTTACCCATACACGGACACCCGGGAATCGCGAGGATGCAACAGATCTTGGAAAGATATTACTGGTGGCCACAGCTACGAAGGGACGTCTATGAGTATGTCCAAGGGTGCGCCGAATGCCAGCGAAACAAAGTCAACACACGCCCCATACGTGCGGCCCTACATCCCATCACCCCAGTACTTGACGCGCTCCCTTTTCAAACCGTGGCGATAGACTTCATCACCAAGCTGCCAGTGTCAGAAGGGTATGATAGCATCCTCACCGTCACCGATCACGACTGCAGCAAAGCTTCGGTGTTCATACCATGCCGAGAAGAGATAACGGCAGAAGAAACCGCCGCATTGTATGTCAGTCACGTTTTCAGACGATTCGGGTTACCGCGTAAAATCATCAGCGACCGTGACCCATGGTTCACATCCAAATTCACAAGAGAGGCGTGCAAAATCCTAGGCGTCCAGCAAAACATCTCCACGGCATACCACCCATGCACCAACGGACAGTCGGAAAGGACCAACCAATGGCTGGAACAGTACTTGCGCTTCTGGGTAAACAAGCGTCAAGATAACTGGACCGCGTATCTGCCAATCGCCAAATTCGCGCACAACAACTGGCCCCACGAACACACGAAACAGTCGCCGTTTCAGCTTTTGATGGGATACGACCCACGAGCTGATTGGACCGATAAGCCATCCCTTGTTCCACAAGTGACTGCGTGACTGACACAACTGAAAGAAGCTAGAGGAGACACCCAACGCCTTATGAAAAAGGCACAGGAAGCGTGGATACGCAACAAAGATACACCCAAGTTCCACGTCAATGACCTCGTGTGGCTAGAAGGGAAGCACCTTCGGACCAATCAACCCACGGCGAAATTAGCGGCGCGACGCCACGGACCTTTCCGTGTGATACAGGTGATGTCGCCATACAACTATCGCCTTGAACTTCCCACACAGTGGACTATCCACCCAGTATTCCACATCGATCTTCTCACCCCGTACAAACAAACTACCCTCCATGGCAAGAACTTCCCACGACCACCACCAGAACTTATCGATGGAGAAGAAGAGTACAAGGTTGAGGCCATTCTCGATGCCTGGCATTTCGGCAGAAAGAAGCGCCTCCAGTACCTCATCAAATGGAAGGGCTACTCAGACTCGGAGAATCAGTGGGTCGATAAGGACGACGTCTTTGCGCCAGAAGCAATTCGCCTATATCAGGAAATGCAAGCACGCGGGCAACAGGTTAAAACAAGTAGCGCAAAAGTTGAAGGAAGTCACCCATCTTTTCTTCGTTCTATCATCTCTCACATGCCTACTTCCCCCCTGCGACATGTCACCCAAGCAGCGCTCCTCGACTCCCTCGCACAAGACGCCCATGCCCTCTTGGCTGAGGACGACGACACCGAAGAACCCAACACTCAGCTCACGCCATACACACCTCTTGCGCCAGCAGAGGGGCCTATCACTGCACAAGAATGGGCCCACGTCATCACCCGATTCCCAGACCCAACAACTACCCCCAATGACGACTCCGCCGTCGTCCACGTCTTCCGAAATGATAGAGGCGAATGCGAACCGATCACCACTATCCCCCCAAGCAACGACCTCATCGGCATTCACGGAATTTTCCCAAGCAACGACCAGCGTTCAAGCGCTGATGGAGTACGAGTTGGAGGGGTGGAGGAGAGTAGCAGCGGAGTGGCAGAAGGAACAACTCGACTCCACGGCGGCCCAACTTGATGAACAGCACAAAATAGAGAGCATACTCACAGTGGCAAAGATGACTGTGGTGAGATATGCAGAGAGTGCTTGAAGCAGCAACAGGGAGTTGTCAGGCAAGTAAAGCAAGAGTGTCTGGCACACAACAGTGAGGAACTGATTATACATTGGAGAGGAGGAAACATACCTGGCACACAACAGTGAGGAACTGATGTGGACCAGGAGCGTACAAGCCTACTACTTATACTATACAGGGCAGTGACACTATTACAAGGGAAGTAACATAGAGTCACACAATACAAGAGACGTTGTTCTACATGTGGGACAAAGGAGTGTGCTAATGGAGAACAAGGAGCGCAAAACAAAGAGAGTCCAGACTAAGATGATATCATAATGACATCACAATAAAGATAACGCTAGAAAAAGAACAAAGGAAGCAGTACAATGAAGAGTCCGGAGTAGTCCATATGATGTCATTGTACAGTGATGTCATAGAAGTACTAGATTGTACAGATCAAACCAAATCTAATCTAAAGCGGTCCTAATTAATCTACAGCAGTCCATATCTGTAAGTCCGGTCCGTTAGAGCCGCTAAGTGCGCAAGGGTCACTTATCAACATCTCCCCGTGATCTACAATCTAAGTACACACAAGTCCCATGTCATCGTTGTGCTTCTGCAGCAGGACACGCGGTAGTGACTTTGTAAAGCCATCCGCAACCATATCCACAGTAGGAGTTCTAATGAGGGTGATGGTTCCCTTTTCGATGTACTCCCTAATGACATGATGCCGTATGGCAATGTGCTTAGACCGTCTCCCAGTGACAGGGTTCAAGGCCAAGTCAATGGCACCCTTATTGTCACCATGAAGTGGGATGGGGTCGTCGACCTCGTACCCGAGTTCCGTGAGGAAGCTCTGATACCACGCAGCCTGGTTAGCCGCGTCGATCATGGCCATGTATTCCGCTTCCGTTGTGTTTTGGGCAACAGTCTTTTGCTTGCGCGAAGACCAGCTTATTGCACCGTTAGCTAGTAGGAACACATAACCAGAGGTGGAGTGGCGGTCGTCAGTCTGATCAGCCAGACTGGAATCAGTGTAGCCATGAAGGCCATCGCCATTGGCGCCATCATAGATAATACGCATATCCATAGTTCCCACTAAGTAGGACAGGACATACTGCGCAAGTCGCAGATGTTGTGGTGAAGGGTTCGCTGCGTACTGCGCCAAACGTGACACAGCGAAGGAGATATCTGGCCTAGTGCCAATCTGCACATAAAGCAGACTCCCAATCAAAGACTGGTAGTGGGAAATATCTGAGGCAGTTGCCTGCGACGTATATTTAATCAGGTGCTCGTCAGCACCAGCGGGCAAGGGTGTGTTGTGTGGTGTGGCATCAGACATGCCAAAGCGTTCAAGGACATCCTTGATGTAGCCAGACTGATCTATTTCGATGCGTCTAAGGGAGCGGTCACGCACAATGCGCATACCAAGATAAGACTCTATCTCCCCGAGATCTGTCATCTCATAGCGTTCAGACAAATCTGACTTCAAACGCTTGATACCACTCAGCGAGGGACCCAATATAGTGATGTCGTCAACGTAGACAATAACGAAGAGTGGATCATACCCCTCCCGTTGAGGCATCACATATATGCCAGCATCAGCAAACGTCCACTTGAAGCCGAGTGCAGTGAGCACTCCATGGAATTGCAAGTTCCATGCGCGGGAGGCTTGTTTGAGACCATAGATCGCCTTAACTAGGCGACACACCTTCGTCTCAGAGCCAGTGACAGTGAAACCTTGTGGCTGCTCCATGTAAATCTCCTCGTCAAGCACGCCATTGAGAAAAGCAGACTTAACATCCATCTGATGGATGTGCCAGTCCTCCAGCGCGGCCAACGCCAGAAGTAATCGTAGCGACTCAAATCGTGCGACGGGAGAGAAGGTTTCATCAAAATCTACGCCAGGGATCTGCGTGAATCCCTTAGCCACCAAGCGAGCTCTGTAGCGGCCATCCGCTTTGAGCTTAAAGACCCATTTGGATTTTACTGCCTTACGATTAGGCGGGAGATCCACTAACTCCCAAGTCCCATTCTTAGCTAGGGCGTCCATTTCATACTGACACGCCTTAGTCCACTCATCTGCAGCTGCAGACCGCATGGCCTCTGCATAGGTTGCAGGGTCTCGGCCAATAAAAGCAGCAGCCAGTAACTCCGCATACCCCAGACGCCTGCCGCGCCATGCCGCATTGTCCGCATTGAAGTAACGCGGATTAGGGACAGGGGCACGAGCACTGCGCCTTGGTGCATTGTCCATCTCGCGCAACAGCTGACTACGCTGTGCACGATCCTCAAATCCCCCAGGCATTTCTGGTGAGGGAGGAGGGACATGGCGCATAATGCGCGTTGCACTAGGACGCGGCGGGGGTGAAGTAGGAGTGGTCTGCTCACGTTTAGGTGTGGTGGGCAGAGCTGGCAGAGCAGGTGGTGGTGTGGTAGGGCGTGGTTGGACTTGTGGAGGGTCTAGGAGCTTTTCAACATCCTCCTCCTCACTACTACTGGAGTGTGCAGGGGAGGGGGCTCGCATTGGTGGTAACGCCGGCGGGTGAGGCACGGCAGTCACTGTTGTGCTGGGCACGACTGGTGGTGAAGGTGTGGGGTGTGTCTCAACACCCTGAAGGGACGGAAAGCTACTCTCGTCGAATGTCACATCCCTGGACACTCGGACGGAGCGGGTTGAGCGGTCCCAGAGCTTATAGCCCTTAGATTCGGGCTCAAACCCGATAAGCGTGACCTCAATGGCCTTCGCATCCAATTTGCGACGCTTATCAGCGGGTACGTGCATGTACCCCTTGCATCCGAAGACGCGAAGATGTGAGACATCGGGCACTTTGCCAGAGTGCCAGAGCTCATAAGGAGTGCGCCATTTAAGCCCACGAACTGGAGAGCGGTTATAGATGTGCACAGCTGCGCACACCGCATGCTCCCAGAAGCCTTTAGACATGCCAGCTGTGTGAAGCATGGACATTGCCTTATCCATAATGGTGCGGTTAAACCGCTCGGCTTTTCCGTTAGACTGTGGTGAACCCGGCATCGTGAGGTGATGCTCTATCCCTTTCTGCTTAAGAATGTCCTGCGTGACACTTGACATGTACTCGCCACCGCGGTCAGAGTGCAGAGCGCGCAGTTTATGGCCAGACTGGGTTTCACCCCAGGCCAAATACATTTGCAGCGACTTAGCAAACTGGTCCTTTGACTTAAGGAAGTGAACCACAGTGAACTTAGTGTGGTCGTCTATGAAGGTGGCGGTGTAGGTTGAGCCTTGCAGGGACTGAGTCTGCATAGGACCGGCGAGGTCACTGTGCACGATCTCAAATTGACGAGTTGTCCTCTTGTTGGAGGACGCAGAAAAGGGTTGGTGAGTGGACTTGCCCATCTCGCACCCACGGCAGACTGTGTGGGCCGTGGTAGAGCTATCTATGTCCATGCCAGTAGTGGCAGAGGGACCATGCGCCTTTAGCGCCGCAGAGGAGATGTGTCCCATGCGTTGATGCCAGGTATCAAGTGTGGCAGCACTTGATTTTGTGTGGGCGTTGAGGCCGACGCTGGCTGCGTCCAACCAGTACAAGTTGTCCTCAAGGTAGCCTTTGGCCACACACTTTTGGTTGACAGATATTTTAAATGAGCCACTGTCAAAGGCAATCTCAGCACCCTTTTGTGCTAGGGCGCGTGTCGACAGGAAGCGCGTCTTTACCTGTGGTAGGTGTAGCACATTACTGAGGGTGATAGAGATTCCTTGGCTCGTTGTAAAGACGACAGACCTGACACCCACTTGGTCTATAGTGGACTTATCACCCAGGCGTACAGTGCCTTTAGTTGGGGTGTAGTCCTTGAAGTCAGACCGATGTGGTGTAATGTGGTGTGTAGCACCACTGTCCATCATCCAACGCACACGCGAGGCAGCATACAAGGCAACACCGATTGATTCAGAGGCCCAATCTATCTTGGGCTCTACGACCTCCGTAATAGAGGCGGTGGTAGGTACTAGGACATGACTGTTGGCAGCCTTGTTGCCTGCTTTCTCCTTCTCCTTTGCGTCAGCCTCATCCTTCTTCCTCTTCCTGCAGTCAGGTTTGATGTGACCCTTTTTGTTGCAGTAGTGGCAAGTTAGACCAGAGTGGTCCTTCTTGCCCTTTTTGCCCGTCGGCTTGACGGGGGCCACCTTGTTGAGGGAAGAGCCAGAGGGCCCAGCTCGACGAGCTTCTTCTGACACTATGCGCGCAATTATTTCAGCGTGCTTGAGTGCGGAGGGGGCCCCACTAGCGAGGATGGTTGAGGCCAACACCTCATAAGAGGGCGGCAGTGCGTGGAGGAGAATGAGACAGAACTGAGTGTCAGTGACACCCATCTGTGCGTTGGAAAGGGCAACCCGCAGCTCATTGAGCTTGGCCAGCTGAGTGGCCATGGGTGCGGAGTCGTCGAGGCGGGCTTGTGTTAACTGGATCCACAGATTAAAGATAGTGGTGCTGCCCGAAGCACCAGCATATACGTCTCTGAGCTTGTCCCACTTGGCTTTGAAGGTGGGATAGGCGGCGTTGTCGGCGACGAGGGAGTAGACGTCAGGTTTGAGATAAAGGCGGAGATACGCCTTCGCCCGACGTTGTACTGAGTCCCATTCGTCTTGAGGGACATCAACTGGTCCATGGTGGAGGGTGAACACATCCTCTGCTTCGTGCAGCGTGAGGATGGCTTCAATCGTCCCAGACCACTCATTCCAGTGAGTGCCATCGAACTGTTCAAGGCGAATGCCAGAAGGCATGCCGAACGTTGCGCCATAGGCAGCAGAGATGCGTGCAGAGGGTGAGGATCCAGTGGGGGGAAGCGTAGAACCCCCCGCAGTAGCAGTAGCACCGGCAGCAGCGCCAGTGGGAGATGGTGCGCGAGAAGACATTGGGATGATTTATCTGTCGCCGAGGAGCAGTCAGCGACAGTGCTTCATAGTTTGCAAGACAAAGATAGAGGGGGATACCACTCCTGTCTGTGATTCTGTAAGGCCAGAACGCTAACGCGTCCTGCCTCCTGATAGTATGCCAGTGATACAAGGGCTAGGCCCAGGTTTGGAGAATCCCTTTGCCATACCATGAGCTAGCTGCCAGCCAGGATGTGTCTAGGACACAGCTCAAATGGTTTGCGTCAGGGGGAAGATGAAGGGATTGCTTTCAGAGCCCAAGGCTGTCTACCTCAGCCTCCTCGGCCTGTTGGTTGCCTCATCGCCACAAGTGGCTTTACTGAATCCTTTCCCATTGCCGCTACAAGGCAGGTATCTGGTTGCAGAACACCATAATGGTGAACACCCCCCAGAGCCTGAACCAGGTTTTACACTCCCATGGTGAGGAGATCCTGCGCCCAGTGTGGAGCACCAGAGACAGCTGGCACTAAGCTCCACAATACACAGCCCAGTGGGCCATGCACGCCTGGATATTTTGATGTTAAGGGGCTACCAGACCCAGTCTCCTTGCGCATAGCGCAGGGGCTAGGAAAACAGTAGGGGTGAAAGTAGGACTACTGGGCAGTACATACACAGGAGGTTCCTCAGCAGAGACAAGTGGCGCCCCACTGCTCTCTGCCTTGGGCAAGGCTGGTAAGGCCCCAGACAGACCTTAGCCTGGTGTGTCCTCCTAGGAAGACAGTGACCAGCCAAGTGGAGTGGCTAGGGCACCAGGGCCCATAACCTGATGAACAGCACAAAATAGAGAGCATACTCACAGTGGCAAAGATGACTGTGGTGAGATATGCAGAGAGTGCTTGAAGCAGCAACAGGGAGTTGTCAGGCAAGTAAAGCAAGAGTGTCTGGCACACAACAGTGAGGAACTGATTATACATTGGAGAGGAGGAAACATACCTGGCACACAACAGTGAGGAACTGATGTGGACCAGGAGCGTACAAGCCTACTACTTATACTATACAGGGCAGTGACACTATTACAAGGGAAGTAACATAGAGTCACACAATACAAGAGACGTTGTTCTACATGTGGGACAAAGGAGTGTGCTAATGGAGAACAAGGAGCGCAAAACAAAGAGAGTCCAGACTAAGATGATATCATAATGACATCACAATAAAGATAACGCTAGAAAAAGAACAAAGGAAGCAGTACAATGAAGAGTCCGGAGTAGTCCATATGATGTCATTGTACAGTGATGTCATAGAAGTACTAGATTGTACAGATCAAACCAAATCTAATCTAAAGCGGTCCTAATTAATCTACAGCAGTCCATATCTGTAAGTCCGGTCCGTTAGAGCCACTAAGTGCGCAAGGGTCACTTATCAACACAACTGAGGGAGATGTGCGAGTGACGGCAGCGATGGCAGCTGCTGAGGCTGGCCATGACAATGACGATTACTACCCGGCGAGACACGCCTTCCTTCGAACAAAAAGCGACCCTACTGATCCCCTCATCACACCCTGGCTCATCTACACCGACGGGTCCCCCATGTATCGAGGACGTGTGCGCGTGCCTGGTGCCGCCAATCACCGTCCGTTCACCGCCGCCGACGACCCCACGCATGTCATTGCGCCTGAGGGGTTCCGGGCGAATCAACGACCCCATCACATTCACTACCCCATCACCGGCCCCGACGGAGTAGAGCGAGACGCGTCGCACATCCAGCTCATCGGAGGAGCCGACCCCATTATACTAGGGGTTATACTGGGGTTGCCGCACGTATATGGTAAGCCCTTTTACGCCGAGCCACACGTATCAGCCGCTCTCCGTCCCACATACCCCCACGAGGACCTTGTTGTCTTTGAGGCGGACCGCATCACCGACTGCGCGCTCAATCGCATCAACAAACAGTCGCTCACAGCTGAGGTCACGCGCTTCTGTGTGGCTAGCTACGAGCTCGACCGACTCCGCGCACGAGTAAGCCAACTCCGTGCTATGATAGAGTGCGCCCAAGACAACCGATGCGACTCAATTTACCGCCTGGAGCGCGCCACAGCCCTGGAGTGCATTGCCGACAAACAGCGCGACTGGCCGGCAAGGGACTTTTGGTGAGTCTGGGGTCTCACGCTGAGAAGAGGGTGATGTCACGATTCGAGCCGGAGATTGGTTAGTACGGCTGAGGACCCTTACTGTACCGGTTGCAACTACGGCGGTAAGGTAGATTAGTTGCGGACTTTACCACGGTGATACGGTAGTGCGATAGGAGATACGGTACGATAGCTGACTGATGACCGACGCCACTAGTACTGGTACTAGTAGTATTAGGGTTCGAGTTGTTTCTGCGATATGTTGGATGCTACTTTACTGTGACTCATAGCAGCGCTTGAAAGCCTGCTCTATATGTATTTAAACTGTCTTGTGAAGACCAAGATACGCCATCTTGGTCTTCTTGAATTGTCACTTGTTTCCTTCTCTCTCTTTCTCTCTCTCTCTCTGTCTTACTGTTTCACGTTCAAACTTCACGCTATCAAGTAGCAAGGACTTGTCAGTGTGCCTCCGAGCATTCACTAAGACAAGGGCACAGACCTTCGCGTCGTCGTGACCAAGGCTATTCACTAAGTAGTTACCGCCATTGAGAGCTCAAGTCGAGCTAACATCGTGACGACGTTACATCGGGTGACATATCTTGCACATTGAATTTTGAAGCTTCCTCTAGAACATCCGAGAACCAGTGATCTAGCCAGAGCAGTTTCCCGAACTGGCTAAATTGGTGGCCAGCGATGTGAATCAAGCTTGTAAGTGACAAGCTGCTGTCTGTGGTGTAGCGTCGGAGGTCAGCTTCTGGGATTCCTAGTTTATTGGGGGTGAAAATAAGCCAAGAGTTGTTGTGGCGTTGCGCTCTTGCAATAAGACAGGTGAACATGGCCTCTGCAAGTAATTCAGTTTCTCAGTCTCCGCCACTGTGCCAACCTCGCATGACACAGATAAATTCAGTGGTTTGCAGTCTGCTATCATGATGTTGACTCTCAGAAATGACCCTGCGGAGGATATGCCAGAATGCTGAGGGAAATTGCAGCGGGTCAAGGGCTTTCGCACAGATCATGGCCCGGTGGTTTTTGACAGGCCTGGGAAGCAAATCGGATGAGAAAGTGTGTCCAAAGAATCCTATCAACGCATCAGAAAGTTTGTGTTTGGCCTCATTGGTGAGACTGGGCAGAGGATCTTTGACTACCTTGGAGCTGCGGATGCCGGGTAAGCTGGAAAAGAAGCGCTCCAGTTCGTGATCTTCGTCCAAACTGTGGAACGTCCACATCAAGGCACGAGCATCAATGTCTGGTTGGGACTCCAGAGCAGTTTCCTCAGCAGTCTTATGCATACCCGCAAGAGCACTCTGTGGTAACGGCCCCAGGATCTCCTAAAGACTGGACAACAATGGTCAACTGAAAAAATGAACCACCCGCGAACCTGAGAGATGACACATCATATCCCAAAAACAATGACCCAGACGGAGGACGAAAGCGATGTATAGTATGGGCTGTCGTGACGAACGATTGGCATCAATGTGTTGGCATCAATGTGATGCAACCATACAGGACCGTGCAAACGCCGACCCACACCAACACCAACTTGAAAGTCGTGATATAAACGTTGCATAAGAAAACAACCAGGCCGGCGAAGAACAGGAACAGGGAAATGTGGAGAAGCGCAGGTAATGTTTCGGCCACCCATGGCAGGAGAAACTTGTCAACACCTTCGGCAAAGAACGCACGAATTCGTGCATGCTTGTGTGGGCTGTAACGTGTCTGAGTGACCTTGAGATATCTTCGTGCCCATTGCTGCAGCAACGTCGCAAGCAGGGCACAGGTAAGACTGATGACCAGGCTCATGAACCAAAGCGAGTTCACCCAAATTGCGTAGTTTGGTGGAGAGAATTGGGGTGGAGAGGCAGGGAGGGAACTTGAAATGTTAAATTCACTTGGATTGGCGATAGTCTGATAGATATTCGCGAGGTAGAAGTTGGAAGTATCTTGTGGGTTCGGTCGGATGTCCTGAATGGATACTGAGATAAACGACGCAACTGCAGCGGAGAATAAACCAGTCTATGACCATTGAGTATATTGAGTTAGAGTGAAACATAAGATAGAGACGCACGAATATGAGGATCCCGTCGGCATCCGCTTTCCAGTTCTCGGCCATCTTCTTGTCCTCTTCCTTCGCCATCTCCATGTACATCGAAAAAATAGGCCCGGAGCCATCGACGAAATTAGATGCAGCGTGCCATGCTTGATTTTGTCTCAATTGAGGGTACTGGTCACCTGTGGTGACAGCGGGCTAGATGAGAACGGGGAGAATAGAGTCAGGTAGGAAATCAGTACCTTCATCAAATCCTGCGCCAGGTGCATTAGTAGGCTCGTGAGGAGCTCGTGACATTGAAGACTACGAGGTGAGTCGATTGTAGAGAGCACAAAGAAGTAGGGTAGAACGTGTTACAGCCAGAACGACTTATCGCCGCGACCGTGACGCGACACGAGGCTCGACCGAATCGCAAGCGCCGGATGCTCAATGAGTTGTTGTTGCGAAATAGGCTTCATTTCTCATATTGAGTACTTTTGAGTCTCTGAACTGCATGGTAACCAAGGGAGTCAACATGCCGCAAGTAAAGACTGGAGAGGGATTGTCGAATAAAATCCAATATTGGGCGTTTTTTTGGACGAAAAATCGATTAGCACTGAACCCGAACCGAATCAGTGATGTAACACTACTGTAACTGCTGGCTGCCTTCCTCTCCCAATCATGCAGCATCGGACCAATTGAACGCTCCTCGTCTCCATTAGCAATTCTGTATACGTGGCTCTATTCTTCCATTTCCCAGCGGGTCATACTGAGAGGTTCCAAGGAAATTCAAGAGTCAGGCGATGGGTTGCATTGCCGGTCTCCCGCGCCAACGAGGAGTGGGAGATGACACCCTCCGGAAAGTTTTTTTTAGGAGCGCTTTGCGACCTCTTTCTGAAGCGGAGCATCCGTGCGTCCTTTGCCTCTCTCCGCTTCGCCTGCTGATGCGCCTCACTCTCCATATGAACCTGTGCACGTCCGCCCCCTCGTTAAATCCGCATCGCAGGCGATACAACTTGCAGTAATTCGACACGACCGCCACTACTTCGTCCGACCCTGACCATCCTATTGACCATCTCTTCAAACTCGACACGGTCCTATGCAAGCGCACTCGCTTTCACACGCTTCTCTGGACATCGCCAAGTTGTGGGCTGGACGACCTGCGCACCTAACAGTATGCGCAAGGAGTCGCTCCCGGAATACTGTATGTGTCGTCATGTCCGCAACTCGAGTAGAGCGCTGGATCGTCAATGGTGCGTCTTTCCTCAGAGTCCACCCACCCCCCACCCAATTATTTCCTTTCTTCCTTATCGACGCTGCCAAATAAAAAAGCAGTCCGCGTCGGCTTGTTCAGGGCCAAGCCTCCGCAGATGTATTCGGTCTGAAGAGTCGGTGCTGTTGATCATGCGCCTCACTGGGTGGCCCGCCTGACTCACGGGCGTGCTTAACTTTGTTGCCTTCGGCCAACACTGTAGCGGAGGCTGCAGAGCAGTCACGGCGCCGGCAACGAAGCAGTCCGAGACACCATGATGGGATACCCACGTCAGTCTCAAAGTGCACAAGGACCTGTTGCTCTCGATGTCAACGGCCGCAAGGTTCTCTTAACTGTACGCCACGTACATAATGACTTTAGCTTGTGTTCACTTACTCGCTAGGTAACATGCTATGAGTTCCCTGTCACTTTAACGTCTCGCAACGTCCTTATTCCCCGGCCTTCAAGCTTCAAGTTTGAGCGGCCCCCAGCCAACGCTGCTCTCGACAAGAGATCTAATCGACTAGTTTTTGCAGACACTATTGGAGCTGAGAAGATAAACATGGGTACCCAAGTGTATGCAGTCTTCTGTATCACTTCCGGGTCTGCCTATCAGCCTGCAGTGGGTCGGGGTGATTGGGACTCGTCACTCGCATTTCCCCCCCGCTGTGCGGATTCACACATTGCGTCATAGTATTCGTACAACATAATAGGAAATATATACAGAAGACGAGGAAACGTATCAGCGATGTGATGTCGAGAACCCAATAAGAAAATATATTGCACACGCACATCTAGGGATCTGGGGATGCGTTAAATGATATCATACTAACCATATGAAGGGTGAGGGGGATGATTTCCTGTATCCTCTCCACCAAGAGAGTGTCATGGCGGACCTGCAATGGCTACGTCAGTAGCCAAAGATAGTGACGGCGACGGTAGTGGAAGATCCGGGGAAGCCATAATATTTTCCCGAACCGCCAAAGGGGGGTCAAGAGCGTCCCTTTCCTTGTGCAGTGCAGCTTTCATGCTGCCCTCCCCTTCAATAACAGCGCCCGGATCAGGTACAGAAGATGGGCATGGACGAAATTGGCCAGGCAAAGCGGGAGCCAGCAGCGACGAATGAGATTCTGGCGAAGAAGAACCGCAGCGAGATCCTGTCACGGGAAAGTTTAAAGTCGCCTGTGGGCCTGTAGGCGGTACGTAGTCTAGAACCTGAGTGGGAAAAGGTAGCGACGGAACGTCTAAACATCCGAGGTGCCGCAGCCAGGGATGTGCTGAATGGTAACAACACCAAGTGGGGAGATCGGGACAGGAGGAGTAGATGCCGAAAGTTCCGGGGCGGGGAGGAATATCATCGTCGAGGAGGTGTTGCGAGTAGTGACTGTATTCGGTGAAGTAGCAGGAATGCGGAAGTCTACAGTAGATGTCTGAGCGGGGTGGTACGAACGAGGAAGGTGTATCGGGACTGGCGAGTGAAGCAGGGACCAGCTCGGCGTCATCATGCCGGACAGAACTAGCAAGGGCATTGAAGGCAGAGTGGTCGTGAATATGGCTAGCTATGCCGCACACTGGATACGCAGTTGGATCCCGCAGAATGTTGTCCCCATTGTCAGTGGAGGTGGAGAGTCGTATATCGGCTGCCTCGGTCCGGGATGCGTCGCGAACTTGGGCGAAGGCCAGGTGCGAGCGCGGCCTTGCACTCCATGTCCAAATGCTCTCTCCCCTGAGCATCATGGCGATTCGCTCAATAGCATCCATCCGGGTCTCAATGGCAGTAGTAGCGTCTCCGTGGTTACACATATTTTTCCGGAGCTCGTAAGTATGAAGTTATGTACATCAGGGTACTAGTATCGAGGGGACAACGAGAACACGTGTTCTATCATACTTCACACGATATCATACTGACCATGCGAAGGGTGCGGAGGGTGGTGTCCTGTATGATCGATCCCGAGAGGGCGCCATGAAGGGCCTGCGGTGGCTTCGTCAGTAACTGACGGCGACGGAAATCGTGGAAGAAGGTCTGGGGTGGTCATAACATTTTCCAGAATCGCAGGAGGGTCCCTCTCATTGTGCAATGCGACTTTCGCGCTACCCTCTCCCACAGTAGTAGCACCTGGATCAGGTGCAGAAGACGGGCGCAGATGAGACGGGCCGGGAGAAGAGGGGGCAAGCAGCGACAAATGAGCTTCTGACGAAAAGGATGCATGGTCAGATCCGGTCACGAGAGCGTCTAAAGACGCCCGCGGACCTGTCGGGAGCATATTGGCGAGAACCGGAGCGGGAGAAGGCAGCAATGGAACGTTTAGAACTTCCGAAGACGTGCGGCGGTCTGCGATGTGCGGAACGACAAAGCCACCAGGGAAGGTCGGGGCCATTGGGGTGGGAGGGGGAGCGGATGCCGGAGGTTCCACGGTGGGGAAGGGGATCGTTGTTGTGGATGCGTCAAAGACGCCTTGTATCACACGAGCGACGACCGGATCTGGGGAAGCAGCAGGAATGAGGAGGGCCATCTGATGAACGGTTTCGTCGACATGCGGTGGAGTGAGTATAGGTGAGGAAGGCGCATCGGGACCGGCAAGGAAAGTGGGGGCCTGCGCGGCGTCATCACGCAGGACAGTGCGAGAAAGGGTCGTAGAGACAGAGTCGTGAAAATGGCCATTGACTTTGCACGATGGATACGATGACGGTCGCTGCAAGACGTCATCCTGATCACCGGTGGCGGCGGAGAATTGTGTTGGGGTAGAATTTGTATCTCGATGCAGGGTGACGTAGACGTTACGAATTGGTCGCAGGGTATGGGACACCATCCACCGATCGTTCTGAGATTTGAGGACAATTTGATTCCAGAGCCTACAAAACTCGTGCTGCAGTTCAGGAGACGTATCTTGTACATTGAATCTGGAAGCCGCTTGTAGAACGTTCGAGAACTCGTCCCACGGCCAAAATTGTGTCCGGAGATGTTTAAATTGTTGGCGAGTGATATGAATCAGGACGGCAAGTGACAGGCTGTCCCCCTGCGAGGCGTAGTTTCGTAGGACAGTTTCCGAGACGCCTAGTTCATTGGAAGCGAGAGAAAACCAAGAGTCGTCGCGTCGTTGTGTCCTCGCAGTAATACCGCAAACAGCGGCTTTTACAACCATGTTCGTATCTTCACCCCTGTAACCTCCCCAACCTCTTACAATCTGCGTAATTTCAGCGATCAGCGGTTGACTATTTTGGCAGTTGGACAAAATTTTGTCGAGGATTACGAACGCCATGGGTGTGTGTGTTGGGTCGATAGCCTTCGCGCATATGATGGCTCGATGGCTTTTGGCTGAGTCAGAGAGTAAAGTAGATGAGAACGTGCGGTCGAGCAGCCCAATCAATGCCGTCGAAAGCTCCACTTTTCGCTCTTCAGGGAGACCGAGGAGAGGATCGTCGACTACGCTGGAGCTCCGGAAGCCGGGTAAGCCCGAAAAGAAGCGCTCCAGTTCGTGGTCTTCGTCCGAAATGTCAAACGTCCACAGAAATGCGCGAGTATCGACCGCCGATGGAGAATTCGGAGCAGTTTCCTCGGCTGTCTTCTGCAGGCCTTGCAAGCGCATCTTGTGAAAGCTTGTCCTCAAGCTGCCAACGCGATTGGACCAAATGACGTATGGAAGGACCTGAAAGATGCCATCCAGTGTTCCGATAATGATGGGCCACACGAATGAGGTAAGCGGGGTATAGTACGGGGTGTCGCGGAACAAAAGTGGCATGATTGTGATACATCCGTAGACGGCCGTACAAATGCTGACCAATGACAGCACCACCCTGAAAACCGTGAGGTAAACGTTCCAAAGGAACACAAGAAGGCCGGCAAAGAATAGGAACAGGGAAATATGGAGAAGCGTAGGCAATACTTCGACTGCCTGCGAAAGAAGAAACTTGTCGACGCCTTCAGCAAAGAAGGCACGAATCCGCGCTCGCTTGTGTGGACTGTAGCGTGGCTGGGTGACCTTGAGGTACCTTCGTGCCCACTGCTGTAGCAGTGTCGCGAGAAGAGCACAGGTGAGACTGATCACCAAGCTCAAGAACCAAAGCGAGTTCACCCAAACTGCATAGGTAGGTGGGGAGAACGAGGGCGGAGAAGAAGGGAGGGAAGTCGAAATGTTAGATCGATTTGGATCGGAGACAGTCTGATAGATATTCGCAAGGTAGAAGTTGGAGGTGTCCTGAGAGTTCGGCCGAATGTCCTGAATCGACACCGAGATCAACGACGCGACAGCAGCAGAGAATAAACCAGTCTAAGGGAGATAAGTCTGTGAAGCGGTACATGGCAGATGCCAGACAATGACGCACAAAGATGAGAATCCCGTCAGCATCCGCTTTCCACCCTTCGGCCATCTTCTTGTCTTCTTCCGAGGCCATTTCCACGTACATTGAGAAAATAGGCTCGGACCCATCGACAAAGTTAGACACTCCCGGGGGTGCTTGAGTCGGTGCTGATTGTGGTGGGCGCTGGTCGCTACCTTTGAGGGTGAGACGGGTGAGCACGGTGGGGTAGAGCCGAGCATGAGCAAGGTATACCTGCATCAGGGTTTATGCCTGTTTCAGTTGTACCGACATCCTCGGGACGAGCTTGCGGCATTGAAGGCTACGACGTGAATTGATTATGAAGCTATGAAGCGTACAATCGATAGGGTGCAGAGTTGTAAAGCGCCACGGGGTGATAATGATCATGATCAATAAGGGTCGAATCGGGACGACAAGCGCTCGATCCTCAGCGCTGTACTCCGAGTCAACAATTTGTCGCAGCATATACCCCGATTTTCATATTGTGCGCTTTCGTGTCATCGTGCATTGCATGACAGATACAAAGGATCAACCCGACGCGACGACCTCTCTACGGATTGTTGCGAAAAATTGTCGGAGTCCCCCGAACCTGCACAATTCCCTTTCATTTCCGGGCAGTAACTGGGCCCTCTCGAGATATGAACACAGACTAACAGATATAGCAGTACTCTACCTCGAACTCAGGGAACGTGAGCACGACGAACGTTACTTGACGCCGTGCATCGAACGAATAGCTATGGTAGGCGCGCATGTAAGGAGGCGATATTGTTTAGCCCTGTTGTGTCGGGTTTCATTACGGTAATGTTCATTTCTTCAGTGTCGCGTCCATCGCACCCAGTTTACCCCTTCGCAAACGCTACAAGAAATAGTAGATGCCGACGCTGTCGTAATATTTGCGAAGAACAGTTTCGAAGTCAAGGTATGTGGGTGCGTGCTTGAATGTGCTTTTGCGTCTAATTCAGGGAAAAGTGCAGATCGTCGAGCTCGTAGGGCACATCTCGTTAGGGAGACTGGAACCGGAACGCGCACCATGTCCAATCAATCCATTCGACAGAAGCTTGCGGTTGAGATGTTGCGTGGTGGAGAGATGACCCTATCGTATTTGATGGCGCCAAGGTGCAGTGCAAGGGCACAGTGACGTGGTCCGTACCAAATGTTTCTCCCTTGACGTCTCGTCTCACTACCATCTTGCAACAGACACCGAAGGATGGTTCAGCCTGGGATGAAGCCATCTATTAAACCCGCGGCCTATCTGTTATCCGGATTCAAAAGCATGCAACCAGAACTGCTGCCTATCACCCTCGGTGTGTTGGAGCCAAGAAGACCGATCGACGCCTCGGTCAAGCTTTACGGCTGCGATTGTCTCACTCTCCTTGACGTCATTCTGCTCCCGACTTCCGCCGTCGAACTCGTTCCTCACCGCCTGCCATACAGTGTAGACAATGAACAAAAAATCTCTCCAACAAGGCGCTCTACCTCAGTGCGGCGATGCGGTATTTCTGCCCAGAGGATATGGCACCGCGTCTTACGGGAAATCGCCAACGCTATGCAGAGGCCGGGCGAGTTGGTTGGAGCGCTGAGTGGAACCTTTGTACATCACGGAGTGCGTTCGATGGTTGGATTTAGGTGCATTTGGGAGTGGTTTAGTCTCTTTCATGCATTGTTTGAAAGCTTATTGATTATCACTTACGCTTGAACAGGGCGAACAGAGCATCTACGGGACGTGCCAGTCGGTTATTACTATCTAATGCCTCAGAAACTCAACGCTGGTGGTGTTCATTTACCCCATACATGTAAAACCAGTAGACATCTACTAGAGGGTCGGCGAAGGCCTGGTAAATATTGGCGAGCAAGAACGCGTAGGGACCCTGCGAGATTCGGTGAATGCGCGAAGGGGACGTGTATAGCACGACTTGAAACAAAGGAACTATCCACGTCTCCTTCCCTATGTTCGATCATTCGCTTGTCTTCTTTGTACTTCATCGCGAAGAATGCGGAAATGTACTACGGTGGGAACGTTTTATATTCTCTTGCACGGCGACGTGGCTCGGGGCTCTTCTCCAGCTCCTGTTAGCAGTATACCCCCAGTCGTCGGTCGTCACACGCGAACATCGGATTGTCCTTTTGACGTCTCAGCCTAAACCCCGAGCTACGTCGGCGCATATACCTGCACCTTTCAAGGGATATAATAACAATCCGCGCGGTTGAAAAGGTTCACATTTTGGGATTCGCCGATTTAGCCTACACATCCTCCGCTACGGTATTTGTATCACAAATAGGACGGTATCAGATTCACTAGAAGACGAGAAAGCATTGAATAGTACCAGTATAGTGATATCGAGCACCTGTCATGCACTCTATCACACGCGCATATCTCAAAGATTGGGGGACGTGTTAAATGATATCATACCGGGGGATGCGGAGGATGCGGACGGTGATCTCTTGTACTTTCAGTATTTGGTTCTCGCAAAGAAGGTCCCGCGAGCACCACGTCTGGGTCAGTTGCCAATAGTAGTGATGGCGTTTGCAGCGGAGGACCTTGGTTAGCCATAGTATTTGTGAGGATCGCGCGATTTACAGAGAGGGGATCAAGAGGGTCCTCTTCTTTACGCAAGCCAGTCTGAAGGCTAACGTGGTCCGTAGCGGCATCACCTACGTCAGGTAGAGAGGTCGGTCCTGGAGAAGCGCTGTGAGCAGTGATAACTATGGTCGAGCTATGAGGTTCTGGGACAGGAGGTGAGAGGTCAGATCGAACGATGGCGAGTGCAAAGACGGCGGCGTACCTGATGGAAGTAAATCGTCGTGAACCGGATTATTAGAAGCCAAAGATGGGGCGTTTAGTGCATCGGAAGGCGTCAGGAGGCCTACGTCGTGCTGGTGAGAAACGGCGACGGGTGGGGATGTAGAGAGAGAAGGGGTGGAAGTTTTGAGAGTGAGGCGGGGCGTTGCTATACCTGCAGTGACAATGTCTCGTATCGCACCAGCAGTGGCCGGTCCTGGTAAGATAACGGGGGTGCGAAGGCTTTTGATGGTCAGCTGATGAGCGGGGCGGGAGTTGTCAATAAGTGGTACATCTGTGATGGCCCCGATGGTACGAAGCGGAACAGGTACGGAGGAAGGCATATTTGGACTGGCAAGGGAAGATGGCACCTGCGCGACGGCGCGAGCAAAGATTGTGGAGGTAGAGTTGTCGTGAATATGGCTAGCGACATTGCACACCGGATACGAGGATGGTTCCCTCAGCTTACCGTCCCAATTGCCCGTGGCGGCGGAGAACCGTGTTGGGGCAGAATTCGTATCCCGATGCAGGGCGATGTAGATGTTGCGAACTGGTCCCAAGACGCCAAACGCCACCGACCGGTCATTCTCGTTCTTCACATCGAGAACGATTCTGTTCCAGAGAGAACAGAACTCGTGCTGTAGTTCGGGCGAAGTATTATGCACGTTGAATTTGGACGCCGTTTCCAGAAACTTCGAGAACTCGTATGCCGGCCAGGACCGTCTCCAGAAATGGCTAAAGTGCTGGCGAATAACGTGAATCAGTATGACAAGTGACAGGCTGTCCCCGTGCGCGGCGTAGTCCCGGAGGGCGGTTTCTGGGACGCCCAGTTCGCTGGAAGCAAGAGTAAACCAAGAGTCGTCGCGCCATGGCGTTCTCGCGACCGCACTGGTAACCAAGGCTTGTACAAGCGAAACGGTCTCTTCGTCGTTGCCGTTGCCCCAACCACTTACAATATGGCCAAATTCGGCGGTTTGCAGTTCCCTAAATTGATCGTTGAACACGATTTTCTTGACGAACTGCAGACATTCGTAGGGAAGCGTCGGTGGATCAAGGGCCTTGACGCAGATGACAGCCCTCCGGATTTTGACTTCTTCAGGAAGCAGGTGGGATGAGAATGTGCGGTCAAGAAACCCTAGCAACGCTTCGGAGTGCCTCCATTTTCCCTCTTTGACGAGACTGGGTAGAGGATCGCTGACCACTTCTGAACTGCGGAAGCCAGGTAAGCTGGAAAAGAAGCGCTCCAGTTCATGTTCTTCGTCCAAACTGTCGAACGTCCACATGAAGGCGCGGGTGTCGATCTCCGATGGTGAGTTCAGGGCAGTTTCTTCGGCAGTCTTCTGCATGCCCTGCATGAGCAGTTTGCGATAATTTGCCTCCAAGCGTGTAAAGTAACCCAAGGCTTCACGGTGAAAATAAACAGACCAACTGAACCACCGAAGAACCCGAAGGACGACATATGATATCCCGATAACAACAGGCCACGCCAAAGACGTAAGCGGGGTATAGTATGGGCTATCGTGGCGAAGAATCGGAATGAACGTGAGGCACCCATAGATAGTTGTGCAAACGCCGACCCATGAGAGGACCAGTTTGAAAATAGTGAGGTCAGAATTGAATAGGAACACCACCAGGCCGGCAAAGAACAGGAACAGGGAAGCGTGTAGCAGCGCGGGCAATGCTTCGACCGACCAGGGTAGGAAAAACTTTTCGACACCCTCAAAAAAGAATGTACGGATCCGCGCTCGCTTGTGTAGACTGTAATGCGGTTGAGTGACCCTGAGGTATCGTCGTGCCCACTGCTGTAGCAACGTGGCGAGCAGGGCACAGGTAATACTAATCACCAAGCTTAAGAACCAAAGTGCGTTCACCCAAACTGCATGGTTTGGTGGAGAAAATGGGGGTGGAGAGGCGGGGAGAGAACTCGAAATGTTGGATCGATTTGGGTCGGCAATAGTCTGATAGATATTTGCGAGGTAGAAGTTGGAGGTGTCCTGTGGATTCGGACGAATATCCTGAATGGACACCGAGATTAACGATGCGACAGCGGCTGAGAATAAACCGGTCTACGACTGTTGAGTTGGTAGAACGGGATTAGAGGATAGAGACGCACGAATATAAGGATCCCATCGGCGTCTGCTTTCCAACCTTCGACCATTTTCTTGTCTTCTTCTCCGGCCATTTCCAGATACATTGAAAAAATAGGACCAGAGCCATCAATGAAACTAGGTTCTCCCTGTGTTGCTTGAGTTGGTGCCGACGGAGGTGGGTATGGGTGGCCACCTGTGGGTGCAGTGGAGGGAATTGAGAATGGTAAGAAGAAAACCATATGGAAGAGGGTCTGTACCTATTCCTGCTTCGGATACATTGATGGTCTCGTGATGAATATGGGACATTGAAGATGATGACGTCGGTCCAGCAAAGTGCGTGAAAGTAAGTTGAGAGTGACTGCGATGGTTCATCACTTTCCCGCTATGGAAACTACTGCGTGGACCCCAGACTCCCTGTACCCAAATCTCCGATCTCAGACTCCAGGCGCAGACTCTCATCTCTCACTCCATGTCGCCCTCTGGCCTGCTCCGCATGGCTGCATCATATGTACATATTTTCCACACATGCGCAACTCGCCCTAGGTCTCTCTGCCCACCTGTACATCGTTCATGTCATGAGCGTCATCCTACGCACTTTTTCACTGCGCACACTCGAACAACAAGCTCTCGCTACGCGCGAGCGCAAGGGGGCCCTGGGAGCCCGTAGTAAGCGACAGAGATGGGGGCGGTGATGGTTGAGTCCATCTCACGACTGAGCAAGTTTGATGTTATGACTGACTTTCGACGTGGATCGAGTTCCTTGTGCATTGCTGCCGCCTTGAAGTCGCGGACTGCATTTCTGGTTCTGTGGTATGGTCAAAACTTGCCCGCTCGCCGGAGAGTGTTGATGTTAATATGTGGAGACGTTGGGCGTAACACGAACTAGTTACGGCGAATGTCAAAGTTTTTCCCTCTCGACGCTCTTTTACGACCGTCTTCGCAATAGAGATTGAAGGATTCTTCGACATTTGTCATCCATCCTTAAAGCCTGGCAAACTTCAACACGTTTTCATGACGACCTGCCCTCCGTCTCCCGCTCGGCAGAGCGTTCCTAGACCTCACCAGGACAAGCAACGAGCCGCTCGTGTTGCAGGTCTTCCGCACCGATGTCGAGATCACACCACCAGAGAAAGGCGTCCTTGGAGTGTCTCAAAGCTGGGCAACTGTACGTCCTCCGCCTCTTTCTCCGCTTCACTTGTTGACACACTTTGCTCTCCATGCTCTCCATGCAGAGATCACGAATGCAGCTCGTGCACATCCGCCAGCATTCCCCCGTGTCCCAGGCGACAGAGACCCGATCATCTTCGACTTTGACATTTTCCTCGAGCTTGATCCAGTTATCACTCTTCACGATCCCCCGGATATTCCTTAGTTACATGCTGGATGACTTGCGTACTCTGCGGCATGCACATGCAGACGCGTCTCTGCGACCCAAGTCGAGCGCTGGGTCGACGGACGGCCTTCCCTCCTCCCCTAAACAAATCCTGTTCGTTTCTTCATCCTGTAAAATGACCCACATTAACACTGTCATTATTAAAGAGCGATCCCGTGCTGACTTGTTAGCGGCCAAGCTCGTGCAGCGTGCACAGACATTGCGTGCGTATTCAGTCCGCAAGAATGAGCGCTCTTGGTTAAGCGCTTTGCGGGGCGGACCTGTTCGATGTGACGTTCCTGCGTGGCGTCGGTGGCGAAGCAATCTGAGAATCATGTGGTGGGAAGTCAATTCCGAATGCATACTGGGATCTCGATGTCGATGGCAGCAGCGCTGTCTCACTCACACTTCCCAATTCTGTTCGGAGTTTACACGTATTTCGCCACCGTATTTTTGTACCGAGTAATAGGACGGTATGTACAAGAAGGGGCTAATAAGAATCATATCCTATCACACGCGCACATCTAAGAGACTATGGGACGCGTCAACCCATATCATACCGGCCATGTGAAGTATGCGGAGGGCGATCTCCCGTACGCTCAGCATTTGGTTCCCGGAGTGAAGGTCCCGCGATAGCTACTTCCGGCCTATTAACTGATCTCAATGGCGGAGATTGCGGATGAGGCTCTAGGTTGTCAGTACTGTTTGCGTGGATTCCGCGATTCACTTCAACGAGTTCAAGGGCATCCTTTCCTTGTGCAAACCAGGCTGAGAGCCACCGTCGTCCTTAGCTGCGGCGTCCATGTCAGGTGCGAAGGTTGGCGCTGGAGAAGCGCCGGGGGCGGTAGTAGCTACTATCAAGCTATAAGGTTCTGGGACTGAAAGCGAGAGGTCAGATTATGTGATGGGTAAGTATGAAGACAGAGACGGACCTGTGGGGAGTTTGTTGTCAAGAACTGGATTAGGAGCTGAAGAGGGGAGGTTTGGTGCATCGGAAGGCGTCAGGGGGTTTGCATTGTGCCGGAGGGCGACGGCGGAGGGTAGAGGAAGGAGGAAGGACGGAGGCCGAAGTTCCGGGAGTGGGGTCGAGGGTTGTTGTACGTGAGGTGACAACGTCCAGTATTGCACTAGCGGCGGTTGGATCTGGTAATGTAATAGGAATGCGGAGGCTTTCGGTGGTCGTCTGATGAGCGCGGTGCAAGTTGTCAAGCGGCGGTACATTGAGGAAGGAGTATATGCCGAAGGTTCAGGGCGGAGAGGGAGAGGGTTTCATGGAGGCATCCGTGCCGCCTTGTATCAGATCCTGAGAAGTGGCAGAAATGTCACTTTTCATTGGTAGTCTGAAGAGCAGAGTGGGAGTTGTCAAGCGGCAGCACATCAGTGAGGTTTTCGTCGACACGACGTGGGGTGGGTATGGTCGGGGAAGATGTATCTGGACTGGTAAGAGAAGCAGGGGCTAGCGCGGCAGTACGAGCAATGGATGTGGGGGCAGAGTCGTCATGAATATGGCCAGCGAAGTTGCGCAATGAAAGCAAGGATGGCTTCTCCAAGTTTACCGCCTCGGCCTCAGTTTATGCTATACGTTTATTCACTGCACTCCGTCAGATTCCCCAAGCTATGAATGTCCTTCCGACCCGTTTAAGAGAGAAGAATGGGAGGGAGGAAAAGGCGAGACGGAGAATACGAGGGGACGAACTAGTTCTGAGTCACGCACCGACAGAGCAACGTATATCTCTCAATGGGTATTTTATCTGGGACGTGCAATATAGCCCTTCCAGTCATTCTATTCTGCGTTGAAGGTTGAGAAGAGAAGGACTGATACAGGATTGTCGATGGGGATGGGAAGAAATCCGGTAATCCCGTGAGCATTGGATCCGAGCGACGGGTTGGGACTGGCCATTTTAATTTCAGCTGGGTCCTCCATCTCAGAACGGCTCCGCATGGTATCAACACTATAATATAATATTCTCAACGCCGCTCTCAACAAAGTCCCAAGGAGAGACTATTCGCTGACACTACTGGAGCTGAGGGAATAGAGACGGCTACCTGTTTGCGTGCAGAGGCCTCCGCGTCACTGCCAGATACGCTCACTGGCCCACCTAAGGGGGTTGCTGAAACTCATCCGAGTCGCTCACAACTCTCTACTCTACCAAGTTTACATATTTCGCCACGGGCCACGGTCAGCACCATATTATAGGACAATATATACGCGAGACGAGGAAAAATGTTGATCAGGAGATATCCAGAACATATATCCTATAGCGTGTGCGCGTATCAAAGAGACCGGGAAACGTTAAACGATATCATATGAGCAGCGGAAAGGCTGTGGTGGACGACCTCCTCCCGTACGCTCGGCATTTGGTTCGCGTGTTGAAGGGCCTGTGATAGCTGGGTCCATATCAGTGGCCGATGGTAACGGGGATTGCGGTGGGGTATCTAAGGTGGCCATAGCGTTTGCGTGGATTGAGCGAATCGCCGATGGAGAACCAAGGGTGTCGTTTTCATTGCGTGGGCCAAGCTTCGGGCCGCCATCTTCCTCGATAGCGGCATGCAGATCAGGTTCAGAGGCCGGCCCTGTCAAAGCACTGGTAGTAGGCATTATTTCTAAACGATGACATTTTGTGTAAGAAGGCAAGGGGTCAGATCGAGCCATGGGCAACTGTGAAGACGGCGACAAACCTGTAGGAAGTGTATTGTCGAGAATTGGACAAGAAGCTGAAGGGTGATTTGACGGATCAGAAGGCACCAGGAGGTCTGCGTTATGCTGGAGGGTAACAGCAGCCGGTGGTGAGGTAGAGGAACGAAGAGGGGTAGATGTCGAGGTTACGGAAGTTAGGTGGGGTATTCTTCCACCAGAGGTGACAAACGCATCAGCGGTCGCTGGATCTGGTGCGGTTGCAGAAAATGAGAGGCTTTCGGTGTTCTTCTGATGAGTGATCTGGGGGTGGAAGTCGTCAAGCGGTATATCCGTGAGGCTTTCGACGACGTGAGGTGGGGCGGGTGCGGACGAGGGAAGCACATCAGGGCTGGTAAGGAGAGCAGGGAGCGGTGCATCATTATCGTGCAGGACAGAGTGAGCTGAGGTTGTGGAGGAAGAGTCGTGAATATGGCCAACAACGTCGCACCGTGGATACGAGCGTGGGTCGAACAGAACTTCAGCATAATAACTGGTGGAGGCGGAGAATTGTGTTGGGGCAGCATCGGTACCTTCATGAAGAGCGATGTATACCTGCCGAATCGGTCTGAGGATACATATTGCCATCCCCCAATTGCTGTCATTCTGCGCTTGGAGAACGATTTGATTCCAGAGTGCACAGAACTCGTGCTGCAGATCGCGTGACGTATCTTGCACATCGATTACCGAAGCATTCCTTAGAACATCCGAGAGCCAGTAATCTTGCAGGGTCGGTCTCCTGAAGTGGCTAAATTGGCGGCGAGTGATGCGAATCAAGCTTGTAAGTGGCAAATCGCAGTCTGTGGCGTAGCGTCGGAGGTCAGCTTTTGGGATTCCCAGTTTATTGGGGGCCGAAATAAGCCAAGAGTCGTTGCCGCGTTGCGCTCCTGCAATAAGCCAGGTGAACATGGCCTCTCCAAGTAATGCAATTTCTTGGTCTCCACTACTGCACCAACCTCGCATGACACGGACAAATTCGGCAGTTTGCAATCCCTTATGTCGATCGCCAGAAATGACCCCATGGAGGATTTCCCAGAATGCATAGGGAAATTGCAGCGGGTCAAGGGCTTTCGCGCAGATCATGGCCCGGCGGTTTTTGACAGGCCCAGGAAGTAAATCGGATGAGAAAGTTCGGTCGAAAAATCCGGTCAATGCACTAGAAAGCTTGCCTTTGTCCTCTTCGGTGAGACTGGGCAGAGGATCGTCGACCACCTTGGAGCCGCGGATGCCGGGTAAGCCGGAAAAAAAGCGCTCCAGTTCGTGATCTTCGTCCAGACAGTCGAACGTCCACATGAAGGCACGGGCGTCTAGTTCTGGTCGGGACCTCAGAGCAGTTTCCTCGGCTGTCCTCTGAATGCCCTGCACCAGCAAGTCGCCCAAAGGGCTCCCGATTCTCCCAACGACCAGACGACGATATCGAACCGACAAGACGACCCAGAACCGAATGTGATAGATGACGTCTGGTATCCCGAAAACAATGAACCACGTGAAGGATGAAAGTGATGAGTAGTACGGGCTATCGTGACGAAAGATTGGCATCAATGTGATCCATCCGTACACAGCCGTGCAAAGGCCAACCCATGACAACACCAACTTGAAGATCGTGATATAGACGTTGGATAGGAACACGACCAGGCCGGCAAAGAACAGGAACAGGGAAATGTGGAGTAGAGCCGGCAACGTTTCGACCACCCATGGGAGGAGACACTTCTCAACCCCCTCGGCAAAGAACGCACGAATTCGTGCTCGCTTTTCTGGACTGTAACGTGTCTGAGTGACCTTGAGATATCTTCGTGCCCATTGCTGCAGCAACGTCGCGAGCAGGGCACAGGTAAGACTGATGACCAAGCTCATGAACCAAAGTGAGTTTACCCAAACTGCGTAGTTTGGTGGAGAGAATGGGGGAGGGGAAGCCGAGGGGGAAGCCGAAATATTGGGGTTGACGGTAGTCTGGTAGATATTTGCGAGGTAGAAATTGGAGGTGTCCTGTGGGTTCGGTCGAATATCCTGAATGGAGACTGATATCAAGGATGCGACAGCAGCAGAGAATAAACCGGTCTACGAGACTTGGGTCAGTACGAAGCACCAGATCGAAAGGCAGAGACGCACAAATATGAGGATACCGTCTGCATCCGCTTTCCAGTTCTCGACCATCTTCTTGTCCTCTTCCGTCGCCAGTTCCATGTACATCGAGAATATGGGCCCGGAACCATCGACGAAATTAGATACATCATGCGATGCTTGATTCTGTGCCGACGGAGGTGGGTACTGATAGTCGCCTATTTTGGCGGCAGTGAGGTGAAAACTTTGGTGAGAACGGTAAGGATAGAGTCATGTGGGAGAACGGTACCTTCACCAAGTCCTGCAGTGGGGACGTTGTTGGCCTCGTCAGGAGCTCGGGACATTACAGCGAAGACTGTGGTGTGTCAATTGTTGTGGATGTAGGGTAAGGTGTGGTAGCACACTTGTGGAACGGCCATAGCGACTGCCCTTAGCCCGGCATGCAGCACCCATGAGGCAATACTAGTTTGATCGAACCGCAAGCGCCTGGATCATCGGTTCGTGGCAGGGCATGTCGTTGCAAAATGGGCTACAGTTCTCGTATTAATGCCTTCATACAATGTTTTGAATTGCGTGGTAGAATCAATGCAAGGTGAAGACCTCTCCCGCCTGTAAGTAGAGTGTCCTATCAAGAATTGCGGAGGATTATTGATTAGTGCTGAATTCAAACCGATTTACATAACCCTACACCTAATCTTATCGTACCGAGAGGTTCCAAGAAAGCTCGAGAGTCAAGCTATGGGTTCCACATGTGGCCAGTCTCCTGTCGGCGCCACACCGACGTGACGCGTCGAGAAGTGGCCGGAAGAGTGGGAGATCACGTGATCACACCCTCAGACGAGAGCACCTTCTTGGGAACACTTTGTGGCGTCTTTTTTCCGAGGCGGGAAGTCATGCGTCCCTTGCCTCTCTGTCTGCCTCACCTGCTGACATGCTTCGCTCTCCATCCAGACCTGCGCAAGTCCTCTCACTAAATCCACATTGCGCGGATCACCACGGCACCATCAGACCCTGACCATCTTCTCAACACTCTCCTTAAACTCGACGCTGTCCTTACTGTGCAAGCGCACTCACTCTTCATGCTCCTCTGTACACTCCCAAGTGGTGAGCTGGGCGACCTGAATGCCTGGCAGCGCGTGCACAGAGTCCTAGAATATGGTATGTACATGTTCGGAACCTGAGTAGAGTGCTGGATGGTCAATGGTAAGTCATCTCACTACCAAATTCTTTCTTTCTTCATTGAAGCTACCAAATAAAAGCAGTCTATGTCGGCTTGTTCAATGACAAGCCTATGCAGATGTATTCGGTCCGCTCAAGTGAGTGATGTTGGCCAAGCCGCTCTCAAGTGCCTCGCTGTCACGGTGCTCGTGGGCGCACTCGACATCATCGCCTCTACCTGGCACTGTAACGGGACAGTCGCGGCGCCAGTAGCGAAGCAGTCTGAGACTCGTATGGTGGGATACACGTCGGTCCCAAATGTGCACAAGGACCTGTTGTTCTTGTCGTCAACAGCAGGAACATTCTCTCAACCATACACCACATACATGATTACTTGTACTCACCAATCCGCTCGGTAACCTGCTACGAGTGCCCTGTTAATTTAGCCTCCTGCAACTTCCTTGTTCCCTTGCCTTCAAGTTAGAGTCGCCCAGCCAACGTTGCTCTCAACAAGAGATCCAATCGATTAGTTTTTACAGACACTATTGGAGCTGAGAAGATAAGCACGGCTACCCAAGTGTACGCAGAGTCTTCTGTATCACTTCCGGGTCCGCCTATCGGCCTGCCGTGGGTCGGGGGGATTGGGACTTGTCACACATATTGACCCCCGCTGCGTGGATTCACATATTTCGCCATAGTATTCGTACAACGTAATAGGAAATATATACAGAAGACGAGGAAAAGTATCAGCGATGTGACGTCGAGAACCCAATAAGAAAATATATCGCACACGCACATCTATGGATCGGGGGATGCGTTAAATGATATTATACTGACCATGTGAAGGGTGAGGGGGATGATTTCCTGTATCCTCTGCACCAAGAAAGTGTCATGGCGGACCTGCAATGGCTACGTCAGTAGCCAAAGATAGTGACGGCGACGGTAGTGGAAGATCCAGGGAAGCCATAATATTTTCCCAAATCGCCAAAGGGGGGTCAAGAGCGTCCCTTTCCTTATGCAGTGCAGCTTTCATGCTGCCCTCCCCTTCAATAACAGCGCCCGGATCAGGTACAGAAGATGGGCATGGATGAAATTGGCCAGGCGAGCGGGAGCCAGCAGCGACGAATGAGATTCTGGCGAAGAAGAACCACAGCGAGATCCTGTCACGGGAAAGTTTAAAGTCGCCTGTGGGTTTGTAGGTGGTACGTAGTCTAGAACCTGAGTGGGAAAAGGTAGCGACGGAACGTCTAAACATCCGAGGTGCCGCAGCCAGGGATGTGCTGAATGGTAACAACATCAGGTGGGGAGATCGGGACAGGAGGAGTAGATGCCGAAAGTTCCGGGGCGGGGAGGAATATCATCGTCGAGGAGGTGTTGCGAGTAGTGACTGTATTCGGTGAAGTAGCAGGAATGCGGAAGTCTACAGTAGATGTCTGAGCGGGGTGGTACGAACGAGGAAGGTGTATCGGGACTGGCGAGTGAAGCAGGGACCAGCTCGGCGTCATCATGCCGGACAGAACTAGCAAGGACATTGAAGGCAGAGTGGTTGTGAATATGGCTAGCTATGCCGCACACTGGATACGCAGTTTGATCCCGCAGAATGTTGTCCCCATTGTCAGTAGAGGCGGAGAGTCGTATTTCGGCTGCCTCGGTCTGGGATGCGTCGCGAACTTGGGCGAAAGCCAGGTGCGAACGCGGCCTTGCACTGCATGTCCAATTGCTCTCTCCCCCGAGCATCATGGCGATTCGCTCAATAGCATCCATCCGGGTCTCAATGGCAGTCGTAGCATCTCTGTAGGTACACATATTTTTCCAGAGCTCATAAGTATGAAGTTATATACATCAAGGTACCATGCATCGAGGGGACAACAAGAACACGTGTTCTATCATACTTCACACGATATCATACTGGTCTTGCGAAGGGCACGAAGGATGGTGTCCTGTATGATCGATCCCGAGAGGGCGCCATGAAGGACCTGCGATGGCTGTATCAGTAACTGACGGCGACGGAAGCTGTGGAAGGTCTGTGGTGGTCGTAACATTTTCCAGAATCGCAGGAAGGTCCCTCTCATTGTGCAATGCGACTTTCGTGCTACCCTCTCCCTCAGTAGCAGCACCCGGAACAGGTGCAGAAGACGGGCGCGGATGAGATGGGCCGGGAGAAGCGGATGCAAGCAGCGACTGATGAGCTTCTGGCGAAGATGCACGGTCAGATCCGGTCACGGGAGGGTCTAGAGATGCCTGCGGACCTGTCGGGAGCATATTGTCGAGAACCGGAGCGGGAGAAGGCAGCGATGGAACGTTTAGAACTTCCGGAGACGTGCGGCGGTCTGCGATGTGCGGAACGACAAAGCCGCCAGGGAAGGTCGGGGCCATTTGGATAAGAGGAGGTGCGGACGCCGAAGGCTCCATGGTGGGGAAGGGGATCGTTGTTGTGGAGGTGTCAAGACCGCCTTGTATCACACGAACAATGACCGGATCTGGAGAAGCAGCAGGAATGAGGAGAGCCGTCTGATGAACGGTTTCGTCGACATGCAGTGGAGTGGGTATAGGCGAGGAAGGCGCATGGGGACTGGCAAGGGAAGTGGGGGCCTGCGCAGCGTCATCACGCAGGACAGTGCGAACAAGGGTCATAGAGGCGGAGTCGTGAGTATGGCCATTGACTCCGCACGATGGATACGAGGACGGTCGCTGCAAGACGTCATCTTGATCACCGGTGGCGGCGGAGAATTGTGTTGGGGCAGAATTTGTATCTTGATGCAGGGTGACGTAGACGTTACGAATTGGTCGCAGGGTATGGGACATCATCCACCGATCGTTCTGAGATTTGAGGACGATTTGATTCCAGAGTGTACAAAACTCATGCTGCAGTTCAGGAGACGTATATTGTACATTGAACTTGGAAGCCGCTTGTAGAACGTTCGAGAACTCGTCCCACGGCCAAGATTGTGTCCGGAGATGTTTAAATTGTTGGCGAGTGATATGAATCAGGACGGCAAGTGACAGGCTGTCCCCCTGCGAGGCGTAGTTTCGTAGGACGGTTTCCGAGACGCCTAGTGCATTGGAAGCGAGAGAAAACCAAGAGTCGTCGCGTCGTTGTGACCTCGCAGTAATACCGCAAACAGCGGCTTTTACAACCATGTTTGTATCTTCACCTCTGTAACCTCCCCAGCCTCTTACAATGTGCGTAGTTTCAGCGATCAGTGGTTGACTATTTTGGCAGTTGGACAAAATTTTGTCGAGGATTGTGAACGCCATGGGTGTGTGTGTTGGGTCGATAGCCTTCGCGCATATGATGGCTCGATGACTTTTGGCTGAGTCAGAAAGTAAAGTAGATGAGAACGTGCGGTCGAGCAGCCCAATCAATGCCGTCGAAAGATTCTCCTTTTGCTCTTCAGTGAGACCGGGGAGAGGATCGTCGACTACGCGGGAGCTTCGGAAGCCGGGTAAGCCCGAAAAGAAGCGCTCCAGTTCGTGGTCTTCGTCCGAAATGTCAAACGTCCACAGAAATGCGCGAGTGTCGACCGCCGATGGAGAATTCGGAGCAGTCTCCTCGGCTGTCTTCTGCAGGCCTTGCAAGCGCATCTTGTGAAAGCTTGTCCTCAAGCTGTCAACGCGATTGGATGAAATGACGTATGGAAGGACCTGAAAGATGACATCTAGTGTTCCAATAATTATGGGCCACACAAATGAGGTAAGCGGGGTATAGTATGGGGTATCGCGGAACAAAAGCGGCATAATTGTGATACATCCATAGACAGCGGTACAAATGCTGACCAATGACAGCACCACCCTGAAAACCGTGAGATAAACGTTCCAAAGGAACACAAGAAGGCCGGCAAAGAATAGGAACAAGGAAATATGGAGAAGCGTAGGCAATACTTCGACTGCTTGCGAAAGAAGAAATTTGTCAACACCTTCAGCAAAGAACGCACGAATCCGCGCTCGCTTGTGTGGACTGTAACGTGGCTGGGTGACCTTGAGGTATCTTCGTGCCCACTGCTGTAGCAATGTCGCGAGAAGAGCACAGGTAAGACTGATGACCAAGCTCAAGAACCAAAGCGAGTTCACCCAAACTGCATAGGTAGGTGGGGAGAATGGGGGCGGGGAAGAAGGGAGAGAGGTCGAAATGTTGGATCGATTTGGATCGGAGACAGTCTGATAAATGTTCGCAAGGTAGAAATTGGAGGTGTCCTGAGAGTTCGGCCGAATGTCTTGAATCGACACCGAGATCAACGACGCGACAGCAGCAGAGAATAAACCAGTCTAAGGGAGATAAGTCTGTGAAGCGGAACATGGCAGATGCCAGACAATGACGCACAAAGATGAGAATCCCTTCAGCATCCGCTTTCCACCCTTCGGCCATCTTCTTGTCTTCTTCCGAGGCCATTTCCACGTACATTGAGAAAATAGGCTCGGACCCATCGACAAAGTTAGACACTCCCGAAGGTGCTTGAGTCAGTGCTGATTGCGGTGGGAGTTGATCGCTATCTTTGAGAGTGAGACGGGTGAGCATGGTGGGGTAGAGCCGAGCAAGAGCAAAGTACCTGCGCCGGGGTTTATGCCTGTTTCGGTTGCACCGACATCCTCGGGACGAGCTTGCGGCATTGAAGACTACGATGCGAATCTATTATGAAGCGTACAATCGATAGGGTGCAGAGTGCTAGGAGTGGCCTTCAGTCGAGTTGTAAAGCGCCACGGGGCGATAATGATCAATGGGGGCCGAATCGGATGACAAGCGCTCGATCCTCAGCGCCTCTGCGCGCCGTACTCCAAGCCAACAGTTTGTCGTAGCACATAGTACCGTAGCCCCGATTCTCATATTGTGCGCTCATTATGCGTTGCGTGGCAGATACAAAGGGTCAACCCGACGCGACGACCCTTCTATGGGTTGTCGAAAAAAATTGTCGGAGTCCCCCGAGCCTGCACCATTTCCTTTCCTCTCCGGGCCTTGCTCCGGGCAGCAATTGGGCCCTCTCCTGATTTGAACACGGACCAACAGATATAACAATACTCTACCTAGAACCCAGGGAACGTGAGCACGACAAACATCTCTTAACGCCGCGCATTGGACGAATAGCTATGATAGGCATTGCGCGTCGCTCGGCGCATGTAAGGAGGCCATGTTGTTTGGCCCTGTTGTGTCGGGGTTCATTACAGTAGTGTTCATTTCTTCAGTGTCGCGTCCATCGCGCCCAGTTTACCCCTTCGCAAACGCTACAAGAAATAGCGAATGCAGACACCCTCGTAATATTTGCGAAGAGCATTTTCGAAGACAAGGTATGTGGGTCCTTGGATGTGCTTTGTGCCTAATTTAGGGAAAAGTACAGATTGTCGAGCTCGTAGGGCACATCTTGTTAGGGAGACCGGAACCGGAACGCGCACCCTGTCCAACCAATCGATTCAACAGAAGCTCACGGTTGAGATGTTGCGTGGTGGAGAGATGGCTTTATCGTATTTGAGGGTGCCAAGGTGCCAGGCGAGGGCACAGTACGTGGTCCGTATCAAATTTTTCTCCCTTGACGTTCTCGTCTCACTACCATTTGCAACAGATATCGAGGGATTCTTCAGCGCTGGATAAGTTCATCTATTAAACCCGCGGCCTATCGGTTTTCCGGAAACAAAAGCATGCGACCGGACTGCTGCCTATCAACTGAACTCTGTATGTCCCTCAGTGTGTTGGAGCCAAGAAAACCGATCGACGCCTTGGTCAAGTTTTACGGCTACGATTGTCTCACTCTCCTTGACGTCATTCCGCTCCCGACTTCCGCCGTTGAATTCCTTCCTCATCCCCTGTCATACAGCGTATATAATGGACCAAAACGTCTCCAACGAGGTGCTCTACCTCAGTGCGGCGATGCAGTATTTCTGCCTAGAGGATATGGCACCGCATCTTACGAGAAATCGGCGACGCTATGCAGAGGCCGGGCGAGTTTGTTGGAGCGCTGAGTGGACTTTTTACATCACGGAGCGCGTTCGATGGTTGGATTTAGGTGCGTTTGGGAGTGGTTCAGTCTCTTTCATGCATTATTTGAAAGCTTATCGATTATCACTTATGCTTGAACAGGGCGAACAGAGCGTCCATGGGACGTGCCAGTCGGTCATTACTATCTGACACCTCAGAAATTCAACGCCGATGGTGTTCATTTAGCCCGTACATGCTCGTCTCTTACCCCATGTCGCCCTCTGGCCCGCTCCGCATGACTGTATCACATACACATATTTTCCACATATGCGCAACTCGCCCTAGGTCCCGCTGCTCACCCATACATCGTTCGCGTCATAAGTGTCATCATCCTACGCACTTTTTCACTGCGCGCACTCAAACGATATGCCATCGCTACACACAAGTGCAAAGGGGCTCGGGGAGCCTGTGGTAAGGGACAGAGATGGGGGCGGTGATGGGTGAGTCCGTCTCGCGATCGAGCAAGTTTGATGTCATGACAGACTTTCGACGTGGATCAAGTTCTCGTGTGTTGCTGCCACCTCGAAGTCGGGACTGCATTTCTGGTTCTGTGGTATGGTCAAAACTTGCCCGCTCGCCGGAAAGTGTTGATGTTGATTTGTGGAGACGATTTCAGGTTGCGGGTATCACGGACTGGCCACAGCGAATGCCAAAGTTTCTCGACGCTCTTTTACGACCGTCTTCGCGATAGAGATTGACGGGTTCTTCGACATTTGTTGTCCACCCTTAAGAGCTTGGCGAACTTCAACACGTTTTCATGACGACCTGCCCTCCGTCTCCCGCTCAGCAAAGCGTTCCTAGACTTCACAAGCACAAGCAACGAGCCTTTCGTGCTGCAGGTCTTCCGCACCGATGTCGAGATCGCACCACCAGAGGAGGAATCCTTGGAATGTCTTGCCGACGTCCTTTCCAAAGCGGGGCAGCCGTACGCCCTCTCCCTCTCACTCCGCTTCACCTGCTGACGCATTTCGCTTTCCATGCAGAGACTACGAATGCAGCTCGCACATTCGCCATTTTTACCCCGCGTCCCAGGCGACACAGCCTGTCAAGCTCGACCCGATCGTCTTCGACTTGAGGTTTCCCTCAAGCCCGATCCGGTCATCGCTCTTCGCGCTCCTCCAAATATTCCTTGGTTACACGCTGGAAGACCTGCGTGCTCTGCTCTGCGACATGCGCATGCAGACGCATCTCCGCGACCCAAGTCGAGCGCTAGGTCGACGGATGGCCTTCCCTCCTCCCCTAACCAACTCCTGTTCGTTTCTTTCATCCTGTAAAATGACCCACATTAACACTGTCATAAATAAAGAGCGATCCCGTGCTGGTTTGTTAGCGGCCAAGCTCGCGCAGCCTGCGCAGACATCGCGTGCGTATTCAGTCCGCAAGAATGAGCGCTCTTGGTTAAGCGCTTCGCGGGGCGGACCGCTGTGCCCGTGGGTGTTCTATGTGACGTTGTTCCTGCGTGGCGTCGGTGGCGAAGCAATCTGAGAATCCTGTGGTCGGAAGTACCTACGTCAATTCCGAATGCATACTGGGATCTCGATGTCGACGGCAGCAGCATTCTCTCACTCACGCTTCCCAATTCTGTTGGAGTTTACGCGTATTTCGCCACCGTATTTTTGTACCGAGTAATAGGACAGTATGTATATGAAGAAGGGGCTAATAAGAATCATATCCTATCACACACGCACATCTAAGAGACTATGGGACGCGTCAAACCATATCATACCGGCCATGTGAAGTATGCGGAGGGTGATCTCCCGTACGCTCAGCGTTTGGTTCCTGGAGTGAAGGTCCCGCGATAACTACTTCCGGCTCATTAACTGATCTCAGTTGCGGAGATTGCGGGGGAGGCTCTAGGTTGTCAGTACTGTTTGCATGGTTTCCGCGATTCACTTCAAGGAGTTCCAGGGCATCCTTTTCCTTGTGCAAACCAGGCTGAGAGCCACCGTCGTCATTAGCTGCGGCGTCCACGTCAGGTGCGAAGGTTGGCACTGGAGAAGCACCGGGGGCGGTAGTAGTTACTATCGAGCTATGAGGTTCTGGGACTGGAAGCGAGAGGTCAGATTATGTGATGGGTAAGTATGAAGACAGAGGCGGATCTGTGGGGAGTTTATTGTCAAGAACTGGATTAGAAGGAGCTGAAGAGGAGGCTTGGTGCATCGGAAGGCGTCAGGGGGTCTGCATTGTGCCGGAGGGTGACGGCGGAGGGTAGGGGGGTAAAGGAAAGAAGAAGGACGGAGGCCGAAGTTCCGGGAGTGGGGTCGAGGGTTGTTGTACGTGAGGTGACAACGTCCAGTATTGCACTAGCGGCAGTTGGATCTGGTGATGTAATAGGAATGCGGAGGCTTTCGGTGGTCGTCTGATGAGCGTGGTGCAAGTTGTCAAGCGGCGGTACATTGAGGAAGGAGTATATGCCGAAGGTTCGGGGCAGAGAGGGAGAGGGTTTCATTGAGGCGTCCGTGCCGCCTTGTATCAGATCCTGAGAAGTGGCAGAAATGTCACTTTTCAATGGTAGTTTGAAGAGCAGAGTGGGAGTTGTCAAGCGGCAGAACATCAGTGAGGTTTTCGTCGACATGACGTGGGACGGGTATGGTCGAGGAAGGTGTATCTGGACTGGTAAGAGAAGCAGGGGCTAGCGCGGCAGTACGAGCAATGGCTGTGAGGGCAGAGTCATCATGAATATGGCCAGCGAAGTTGCGCAATGAAAGCAAGGATGGCTTCTCCAAGTTTACCGCCTCGGCCTCAGTTTATGCTATACGTTTATTCACTGCACTCCGTCAGATTCCCCAAGCTATGAATGTCCTTCCGACCCTTTGAAGAGAGAAGAATGGGAAGGAGGAAAAGGCGAGACGGAGAACATGAGGGCACAAACTAGCTCTGAGTCACGCACCGACAGAGCAACGTATATCTCTCAATGGGTATTTTATCTGGGATGTGCAATATAGCCCTTCCAGTCATTCTATTCTGCGTTGAAGGTTGAGAAGAGAGGGACTGATACAGGATTGTCGATGGGGATGGGAAGAAATCCGGTAATCCCGTGAGCATTGAATCCGAGCGACGGGTTGGGGCCGGCCATTTTAATTTCAGCTGGGTCCTCCATCTCAGAACGGCTCCGCATGGTATCAACACTATAATATAATATTCTTAACGCCGCTCTCAACAAAGTCTCAAGGAGAGACTATTTGCAGACACTACTGGAGCTGACGGAATAGAGACGGCTACCTGTTTGCGTGCAGAGGCCTCCGCGTCACTGCCAGATACGCTCACTGGCCCACCTAAGGGGGTTGCTGAAACTCATCGCTCACAACTCTCTACTCTACCAAGTTTACATATTTCGCCACGGGCCACGGTATCTGCACCATATTATAGGACAGTATATACGCGAGACGAGGAAAAATGTTGATCAGGAGATATCCGGAACATATATCCTACAGCGTGTGCGCGTATCAAAGAGGCCGGGAGACGTTAAACGATATCATACGAGCAGTGGAAAGGCTGCGGTGGACGACCTTCTCCCGTACCCTCGGCATTTGGTTCACGTGTTGAAGGGCCTGTGATGGCTGGGTCCATATCAGTGGCCGATAGTAACGGGGATTGCGGTGGGGTATCTAAGGTGGCCATGGTGTTTGCGTGGATTGAGTGAATCGCCGAGGGGGAACCAAGGGCGTCGTTTTCATTGCGTGGGCCAAGCTTCAGGCCGCCATCGTCCTCGATAGCAGCATGCAGATCAGGTGCAGAGACTGGCCCTGTCAAAGCACTGGTAGTAGGCATTATTTCTAAGCGATGACATTTTGTGTAAGAAGGCGAGGGGTCAGATCGAGCCATGGGCAAGTGTGAAGATAGCGACAAACCTAGAGGAAGTGTATTGTCGAGAATTGGACAAGAAGCTGAAGGGTGGTTTGACAGATCAGAAGGCGCCAGGAGGTCTGCGTTATGCTGGAGGGTAACAGCAGCCGATGGTGAGGTAGAGGAACGAAGAGGGGTAGATGTCGAGGTTACGGAAGTAGGGTAGGGTATTATTCCACCAGTGGTGACAAACGCATCAGCGGCCGCTGGATCTGGTGCGGTGGCAGGAGATGAGAGGCTTTCGGTGTTTGCCTGATGAGTGGTCTGGGGGTGGAAGTCGTCAAGGGGTATATCTGTGAGGCTTTCGACGACGTTTGGTGGGGCAGGTGCGGACGAGGGAGGCACATCAGGGCTGGTAAGGAGAGCAGGGAGCGGTGCGTCATTATCATGCAGGACGGCCGGAGCTGAGGTTGTGAAGTCAGTCTCATGGATATGACCAACGATGTTGCACCGTGGATACGAGCTTAGGTTGTATAGAACGTCATCATAATCATCCGTGAAGGCGGAGAATTGTGTTGGGGCAGCATCGGTACCTTCATGAAGAGCGATGTAGACCTTCCGAATTGGTTTGAGGATCCATGTCACCATCCGCCGATCACCGTCATTCTGCGCTTTGAGAACGATTTTATTCCAGAGTGCACAGAACTCGTGCTGCAGATTGGGTGACGTATCTTGCAATCGATTTCAGAAGCTTCCCTTAAAACGGATGAGAACCAGAGACTTTGCCAGGAAGGTTTCCCGAACTGGCTAAATTGGTGGCGAGTGATGCAAATCAAGCTTGTGAGTGACAAGCTACGGTCTGTGGCGTAGCGTCGGAGGTCAGCTTCTAAAAATCCCAGTTTATTGGGGGCAGAAGTAAGCCAAGAGTCGTCGCCGCGATGCGCTTCTGCAATAAGACAGGTGAACATGGCCTCTCCAAGTAATTCAGCTCGTTGGTCTCGACCACTGCGCCAGCCTCTCATGACACGGATGAATTCGGTGGTTTGCAGTCCCCTAAGTTGATTCGAGGAAATGACTATGCGGAGGATTTCCCAGAATGCATAGGGAAGTTGCAGTGGATCAAGGGCTTTCACGCAGATCATGGCCCGGTGGTTTTTGACAGGCCCGGGAAGTAAATCGGATGAGAAAGTGCGGCGAAAGAATCCTATCAATGCATCAGAAAGCTTGTCTTTGTCCTCTTCGGTGAGACTGGGCAGAGGATCGCCGACCACCTTGGAGCTGCGGATGCCGGGTAAGCCGGAAAAGAAGCGCTCCAGTTCGTGATCTTCGTCCAGACAGTCAAACGTCCACATGAAGGCGCGGGTGTCGAGTTCTGGTCGGGACCTCAGAGCACTCTCCTCAGCTTTCCTCTGGACGCCTTTTACGACCAAAAGGTTCCTGATTCCCGGAGCAACCAGACGACCATAGCGAACCCAAAACTTGACCGACAAGATGATCCCCCGACAAATCTTAAAGGTGACATTTGGTATCACACAAACAGTGAACCACACAGAGGATGAAAGTGATGTGTAGTATGGGCTATCGTGACGAAAGATTGGCATCAATGTCATACATCCGTACACAGCCGTGCAAAGGCCGACCCATGACAATACCAACTTGAAGATCGTGATATAGACGTTGGATAGGAACACGACCAGGCCGGCGAAGAACAGGAACAGGGAAATGTGGAGTAGAGCCGGCAACGTTTCGACCACCCATGGGAGGAGACACTTCTCAACTCCCTCGGCAAAAAACGCACGAATTCGTGCTCGCTTGTGTGGACTGTAACGCGTCTGAGTGACCTTGAAATATCTTCGTGCCCATTGCTGCAACAACGTCGCGAGCAGAGCACAGGTAAGACTGATCACCAAGCTCATGAACCAAAGTAAGTTCACCCAAATTGCGTAGTTTGGTGGAGAGAACGGGGGAGGGGAAGCGGGGAGGGAAGTCGAGATATTGGGGTTGACGGTAGTCTGGTAGATATTTGCGAGGTAGAAATTGGAGGTGTCCTGTGGGTTCGGTCGAATATCCTGAATGGAGACTGAGATCAAGGATGCGACAGCAGCGGAGAATAAACCGGTCTATGACAATTGGGTCAATGAAGCACCAGATTAAAAGATAAATAGACGCACAAATATGAGGATCCCGTCTGCATCTGCTTTCCAGTTCTCGGCCATCTTCTTGTCCTCTTCTGTCGCCATTTCCATATACATGGAGAAAATAGGCCCGGAGCCATCGACGAAATTAGATGCAGCGTGCGATGCTTGATTTTGTCCCGGCTGAGGGTGCTGGTGACCTATGTTGACGACAGGCAGCCAGGCCGCAGGCTAGGTGAGAACGGGGAAGATAGAGTCAGGCAGAAATTTAGTACCTTCACCAAACCCGGGCCCTGTGCCAGGTATATTAGTAGCCTCATGAGGAACTGGGGGCATTGAGGACAATGACCTGGGTCGATTTTAGAGAGTACAATGAAGTAGGGTAGAACGGATTAGGGCCAGAGCGACGTATCCGGCCGTTGAGCACAGCATCAAGAGCACAGCATCACAAGGCGACACTAGGCTCAACCGAACCGCAAGCGCCGGATTCTCTACGCGTGGTTGTTGCGAAATATGCAAGGAAATATACTTCATTTCTCATATTGTGTGCTTTTGAGTCTCTGAATTTCATGACAACAAAGGGGTCAGCGTTCCGCAAGTAAAGACTAGAGAAGGATTGTCGAAAAATGACGAATAAAATACAGTGTTTTATTTGGACGGAATATCGATTAGCGCTGAACTCGAACCGAATCTGTGATGTACTATCATTCCCACACCTCTGCAAAAAAATGGTAATCTTTTTTTGTAGCTTCAACAAAACATCATAGCTACTTCATTCTGTACATAGTAATAGATATGTTTATATCCCACCAGAATCATATTTTTATTTATTTGTTTCTGAATCCATTCAATGTGGAGCAATGAGTACCACCTCTGCAACTTTTGGTCACACTTTGTCACTGTGGCAGCAGACTAGCAGCAGGCAGAGTGGTCGGCATTTGGCAAAAGTGGCAATGCGAGTCAGTCCGAGCATGCCATAAAAGTTCCCTGTGCCGAAGGTGCCGTTTTGTGCCTAAAGAGGAGTTCCAATTGCTTGCTGAATTGGGTCACGTTTTGTCACCTTTCCATGGTCTTTGGTGAGTTTTTTGTCTCCAGCTTGATCGCCTCCATTTTGACTCTAAACTTTGTAGAGTCACTGTAGTAATGGATAGTAACATCACAGTGAGGCGAGGTCCCGTAGGAATGTTGGGATCGGTCAGATCTGGGGGGGTATGGACACTTTTGAGACCACCCCATTACCTTTGTCGATTTTTAATGACCACGATTTTTCTCTGATCCTCAGTATACTGTGTGATCTTGTATCTACATATGTTAGAGAATATAGTGTATTTTTTTTGGGGAGAAAGGAAACCGGGAAAGTACTGATCTACTATGATCTTTCGGAATTTGCAGATATGGGTACATTTGCAGAGGTGTGGGAACGATAGTAGTAACATCTCACCCTTCTCTCGGTCCGATCATACAGTATCGGACCAATTGAACGCTTCTCGTCTCCAATAACAATTCTGTATACTTGCTATTTCCAAGCGGGTCGTACCGAGATGTTCCAAGAAAGCTCGAGAGTCAGGCGATGGGTTGGACACATTGCAGGTCTCCAGTGCCGTCGCCGAGAAGCTGCTTGAGGTGTGGGAGATCACACCCTCAGGGAATTTTTTTGGGAGCGCTTTGCGACATCTTTTCTGAAGCGGGGGAGCCGTCCTCTGCCTCTCTCTCCACTCCACCTGCTGATGCACCTTGCTTTCCGTGTAGACCCGTGCAAATACAACTTACAGTATTCGATGCAATCGCCACTGCCCTGTCCGACCCCGACTTGGACCCTCTCCTCAAACTCGAGGTGGTCTCTACGCAAGTGCACTTGCTCTCCACGCTCCTCCGGATATTTCCGGATGGCGGGCTGGACGACATACAACCGAGAATACAGCACATGTTTGCGACCCGAGCAGAGCGCTCAGTGCTGGATCACTTATGGTGAGCCTTCTCTCCGCCCCCCACCAAATTCTTTTCCTTCCTTTCTTCATTCACACTACCGAATAAAAAGTAGTTCGCGCCGGCTTTCTCAACGCCAAGCATCCGCAGGCGAATTTGGTCCGTAGTAGTGAGCACTGTTGGTCATGGGCCTCGTTAGTTAGGCTGTCTGGCTCATGTGTGTGCTCGTCATCATCGTCTTCTCCCAGCACCGTAACGGGGCAGTCACTGCGTCAGTAGTGAAGCAGTTTGAGACCCTTGTGGTGGAATGTCCACGTCGGTCTCAAATGTGCACAAAGATCTGTCATTCTTGACGGCGACGGCGGCAGTATTCATCTCGGCCATACACCATGTATACGTCTACTACTCACCGATTTGTCACTGTAATTCACACACTCTACCGTAATGTCCTTGTCCCCGGTATTGGAATGGCTCCATGGTATCGACTCTGCAAGATGCCCGACGTTTCTCTCAACAAGAGACCCAAGCAACTAGTTTTTGCAAACACTCTCGAAGCTGAGAAGAAGATGGAGATGGCTGCCCGGGTGCCCGGAGAGGTTTCCTTGTCACTTCCATCTACGCTCATCGCCCACAGTGGTCAAGAGGAACCTTAAGACTCACTCACATTTCCCGTGCTACTCTGCTTTACATGCATTTTGCCACGGTCCTGTAGGGAATAATAAACTGGTATGTACAGAAGTTGAGAACAGGTATTGAATAGTATCGGCGGCGGTATCGAGATCTCAACAGAATATATACCCGATCGCGCACGCACATCTGAGCGTCACGTTAAACCCGTGTGAAGGGTGCAGAAGATGATCGATGATTGCCTGGACACTCCGCACCAAGAAAGCACCACGAAGGACATACGATGGCTACGTTAGTAATTGACATTGATGACGGAGACTGGTAGAAGATCCGATGCAGCCATACTATTTTCCCGAATCGCTGAAGAAGGTCGAGAGCGTTGTCCATTTCTGCAATGCAACCTTCGCATCGCCCTGCAACGGCGCTCGGATCAGGTGCAGAAGACAGCCATGGACGAGATGGGCCGAGAGAAGCGGGAGGCAGCAACGACGAACGAAATTCTGGTGAAGATGCGTGATCAGACCCAGTCACAGGAGAGTTTAAAGACGGCTGTGGGCTTGTAAAGGACACATCGAATAGGACCTGAATGGGAGAAGGTAGCGATGGAACGTCTAAATCACCCGAAGAACTGATGCCCAGCGAGAGTAATCTGTAGTAACGGCTCTAGGACGACGATTGCGGACCTAAAAATAGAATCATGAACGGACCTGAGTGTAGACGAGCGCTATATCCCAAAGACAATGACCCACACCAGTGATGAAGGCGATGTATAGCATGGGGTATCATGACGAAAGATAGGAATGAATGTGATGCATCTGTACAGGGCCGCTGAGGCACGACCGTGATGGACAACGACAGGGGTGGGACACCAGGTGACCCTTCAAACAATGCCGCCTTCCCGCCGCCATGGCATCGTGGCATCGCATTGCTCTGGCTCATTTTGTGCTCTCGCATAGTACGTGGTGCCGAAAGACGGAAATCTATCCCGTTGCCGCCACTCGATCTCACCTCCCCGTTCGCACCTGCCTGGGAAGGCTTGTATGTCCGCAGTACCTGAGGGCACTCATCAGATGGGCTGTCTAGCAGACCAAGGCACTTCTTCTCTGCCTTGGCAAATTTTTCCGTAGTTTCAAAGTTGAACGACTACCGGTCGTGAATAGCGGTGGGTTGGTAAAGTGGCAAAGCGACGTCGAAACGGTATTCGGTGCCGCTGAAAGAGACGAGGAAGTGAGGTTCATGGGTTTGGACTAAGTGGTGTGCCATGTCTAAGCTTAGTCGTAGGTCCTCCGGCGTAGGCGCCTGCCTGTAGGGGTCGTCACTATGCACCTGGTGAGGAGTGCGCCCACGTACGATCTCTAATTCCCAATCCTCTTGCTGGAAAAGCGTCGGGAAGGTACTTCCCTCGTAGTGTCGATATGCGATAGGTTCAGGGACATTGTATTCCCGAATCGCGGGCGGTGAGGTGACAGGGGGGACAGAAACGGACCCCTGATGGGCACGCGATAGATGCAAGGTCATGTCTACATTGAGGGTACGCTGGCATTCATGAGCGTCAGGGTCTATTGCACTGAAGGGAAGGGAAATAGTTGGGGACCTTCAAGCTGTGACTTCGGTGTCACTGTCCCGAGATGAACTGCGATATCGTTTTGGGGAGCTGTCACAGCCGCTGTAGATCGACCTTGGGGAGGAGGACATGGGAAAATTATTGGTTGAAGCCGTTAGGACGACAGAGTCGAAAACCTGTTTTTACATGAGAAAGATAACCTCGAAGATAAATCGCTATGCACCAGTGGATACAAATAGAACACCGAGAATAAGAGATGGTTAGAGCATCGACAACAGTCAGATGTGGGCGCAAGATTGAGAAAGATAAAGAAAAGCATTGGTTCTTATGGAAATAATAGGGAGACTTGGCCCTTGGCGAAGTTCTGTTCCACGAGATTTACCGAATTGAGTTCATAAGAGATGAACGTAAGAACGATATACACTATACACTATTCCTGCTTCAAGTTGAACATTCCGACATTGCACGTGACCGCGAGACCACTCATCTACTTGACAAACGTCTCCAATCCGCTCCAACGACAACCTGCTGTCCGTCTTCCGGGTCTACAACGCGCTCCCAGATCTCTCCAGCACAAACGACGGGCTTCACATACTGCGGGTCTTCTGCGCCGATGTCGAGAAGTATCTAAAGGAATCTGAGTTCATGCCCTCGGAGAAGAGCGCCGCTTGTCCACGCGTTTTCCAAAGTGGGGCAGCAGTACGGTCTCTGCTTCTCTTCATGCTTCACCAGCTGATGCTTTCTTTCCGTGCAGAGACCTCGCATCGCAACGACACAGCCCGCCGTGATTGATGTGATCACCGCGGCCCTGTCCACCTGACAATCTTCGACTTTGTTTTGGTCTTCGAGCTTGAAGCTCGATGTTGTCCCTCGCTGCGCATGGGCACCCATTGTTTGCACATCTCTGGATATTCCTAAGTGGTGGCCTTGAGGACCTGCACACCTGGCATCGTACACACATAGGCGCTACGTAGGAACATGGTACGTGTCCCTGGAGCCCATCTCTCTTTGACGCCCAGCTCTCCAACGACAGCGCATGCGCGCAGAGGCCTCAGCGTCATTTCCTGGTACGCTCACTGGCCCACTTAAGAGGATTATCGAGACTCCTCACAACTCTCCGTTCGACCAAGTTTACACATTTCGCCACGTATTTTCACCATGTAGTAGGGAGTATATACACAGGATAGGAAAAGTATTGAATAGTATCAGTGATGGTGATATTGGGAGCCTTATGGGAATATATACCCTAAATTCCACACAGTCATAAAAGAGATCGGGGGACGTTAAACAATATCATACGAGCAACGGAAAGGCTGTGGTGGACGACCTCCTGTACGCTCGGCATTCGGTTCATGTGGTGAAGGGCCAGCAACAGCTGGGTCCATGCCAGTGACTGATGGTGACAGGGATTGAGGTGAGGTATCTACGGTAGCCACAGCGTTTGCGTGGATTGAGCCAATCGTCGAGGGGGAGTCAAGAGCGTCATTTTCATTGAGTGGAACAAGCGTCGAGCTATCATCATCCTCGGCAGCAGCATGCAGATCAGGTACAGAGGCCAGCCTGGTCGAAGCGCTGGAAGCAGTATCAACTATTGGCAAGCGATGGAATTCCGGGAAAGATGGGGAGGGGTCAGATTGAGTCATGGGCGAGTGTGGAGACAATGACAAACCTGTAGGAAGCGTATTGTGGAGAATTGGATGAGAAGCTGAAGATGGGTGGTTTGGTGGACCGAAAGGTGCCATGAAGTCCGCGTGGTGCGGAAGGGTAACAGCAGCGGGTGGGGAGGTAGAGGAAAGAGGAGGGGTAGATGTCGAAGTTGCAAAAGTAGAGCGGGATATTATCCTACCAGGGGTGATGAACGTATCAGCGGTCACTGGATCTGGTGAGGTGACAGGACATGAGAGGTTTTCGGTGTTCGTTCGATGAGTGGTCTGGGGGTGGAAGTCGTCAAGCAGTATATCCGGGAGGCTTTCGAAGACGTGGGGTGGGGCAGGTGCGGACGAGGGAGGCACATCAGGGCTGGTAAGGGGAGCAGGGAACGGTGCATCATTATCGTGCAAGACAGCCTGAGCCGAGGTAATGGGGGTAGAGTCTTGAATATGGCTAACAACGTCGCACCGTGGATACGAGCGTGGGTCCCACAGAATGTCATCATAATAGCCGCAGGCGGAGAATTGTGTTGGGGCAGAATCGGTACCTTCATGAAGAGCGATGTAGACCTTCCGAATCGGTCTGAGGATAACTGCCGCCATCCGCCGATTGCCTTCATTCTGCGCTTTGAGAACGATTTGATTCCAGAGTGCGCAGAACTCGTGCTGCAGATCAGGTGACGTATCTTGCGCATTGAATATTGAAGCTTTCTCTAGAACATCTGAGAACCAGTAATATGGCCAGGATGGTTTCCCGAACTGGTTAAATTGGTGGCGAGTGATGCAAGTGAAGCTTGTGAGTGACAAGCTGCTGTCTGTGGCGTAGCGTCGGAGGTCAGCTTCTGGGATTCCCAGTTTATTGGGGGCGGAAATAAGCCAAGAGCGGTCGCGGCGTTGCGCTTCTGCAATAAGAAAGGTGAACATGGCCTCTCCAAGTAATGCAGTTTCTCGGTCTCCACCACTGCACCAACCTCGCATGACACGGATAAATTCGGCGGTTTGCAGTCCCTTATGTTGATCCTCAGAAATGACTCCGCCGATGATATTCTGGAATGCATAGGGAAAATACAACGGGTCAAGGGCTTTCGCGCAGATCATGGCCCGGCGGTTTTTGACAGGCTCGGGAAGCAAATCGGATGAGAAAGTGCGTTCAAAAAATCCTATCAATGCAAAGGAAATCTTGTCTTTGTCCTCTTTGGTGAGACTGGGCAGAGGATCTTTGACCACCTTGGAGCTGCGGATGCCAGGTAAGCCGGAAAAGAAGCGCTCCAGTTCGTGATCTTCATCCAGACAGTCGAACGTCCACATAAAGGCGCGCGGGTCTAGTTCTGGTCCGGACCTCAGAGCAGTTTCCTCGGCTATCTCCTGGATGCCTTCTACAACCAAAGGGTTCCTGAGTTCCGAAACGACCAGACGGCAATCCCAAACCAACTTGTAGATCCCATAACAAATTTGAAGGGTGACAGTTACTATCACGCAAAAAATGAACCACGCAGAGGATGAAAGTGATGTGTAGTATGGGCTATCGGAACGAAAGGTTGGCATCAATGTGATGCATCCGTACACAGCCGTGCAAAGGCTGACCCATGACAACACCAACTTGAAAATCGTGATATAAACGTTGGATAGAAACACGACCAGGCCGGCGAAGAACAGGAAAAGGGAAATGTGGAGTAGAGCCGGCAATGTTTCGACCACCCATGGGAGGAGACACTTCTCAACCCCCTCGGCAAAGAACGAACGAATTCGTGCTCGCTTTTCTGGACTGTATCGTGTCTGAGTGACCTTGAGATATCTTCGTGCCCATTGCTGCACCAACGTCGCGAGTAGGGCACAGGTAAGACTGATGACCAAGCTCATGAACCAAAGTGAGTTCACCCAAATTGCGTAGTTTGGTGGAGAGAAAGGGGGAGGGGAAGCGGGGAGGGAAGCCGAGATATTGGGGTTGACAGTGGTCTGGTAGATATTTGCGAGGTAGAAATTGGAGGTGTCCTGTGGGTTCGGTCGAATATCCTGAATGGAGACTGATATCAAGGATGCGACAGCAGCAGAGAATAAACCGGTCTATGATATTTGGGTCAGTATGAAGCACCAGATTAAAAGACAGAGACGCACAAATATGAGGACCCCCTCGGCATCCGCTTTCCAGTTCTCGGCCATCTTCTTGTCCTCTTCTGTCGCCAGTTCCATGTACATCGAGAATATGGGCCCAGAACTATCGACGAAATTAGATACATCATGCGATGCTTGATTCTGTGCCGATGGAGGTGGGTACTGATAGTCGCCTATTTTGGCGGAAGTGAGGTAAGAACTTTGGTGAGAACGGTAAGGATAGAGTCATGTGGGAGAACGGTACCTTCACCAAGTCCTGTGTTGGGTACGTTGTTGGCCTCGTCAGGAGCTCGGGACATTACAGTGAAGATTGTGGTGTGTCAATTGTTGTGGATGTAGGGTAAGGTGAGGTAGAACACTTGTGGAATGGTCAGAGCGACTGCCCTTAGCCCGGCATGCAGCACACACGGGGCAATACCAGTTTGATCGAACCGCAAGCGCATGGATCATCGGTTTGTCGCAAGGCATGTCGTTGAAAAATGGGCTACAGTTCTCGTATTAATGCTTTCATACAATCTTTTGAATTGCGTGGTAGAATAAATGCAAGGCGAAGACCTCTCCCGCCTGTAAGTAGAGTGTCCTATCAAAAATTGCGGAGGATTATTGATTAGTGCTGAATTCAAACCAATTTACATAACCCTACACCCTAACACTGTGGGCATTTTAAGATGTTAAGGTGGCTTTCATGCTAATTTAATAGAAAACATATTCCAAAAGTGTTTCAAAAATAAGTGCACAAAACATCATGATTACATTCATAATATAGTCAGCAATGAGTTTAGGATGAAAGTACTTGATACACACTAATTACATTCACAATGAATCCAATCATATGATTCCCATGTGCCCATCAAAGTAATTGACAATGAGTATGGATAATCTATCTTAAAGATATTGTGAAAAATATTTTCAATATTATTCAAATATATTCAAGTGCTTCACTGAGAAAATATCCGACACGAGACCCGATGTCGTGACATCGTGACTCAATAACATTGAGACTCTCGATATCGAGTCACATGTCCTGTTCAGAAGTCGGAGAGTAGTCGGAGTCTGTCGCCACGGTCCGGAGGTCGCAGACAATCCGACGAGAGTCGTTTGGCAGTCAGACGACGAACCTGGAGCGGACATGGACACCCAACGCATGCTAGGAGGTCAACGTTCAGTGTCCAATCGGCTCTTCTGGATGACGCTCGACCGTTGGCACTGACCTCGGGTGATATGTCGGGCTCAACGTTGCGCTCCGGTGTCGAGTCTGTCGACCCCTTAACTGTACATCTATTTTCGCGCAAGCCTCCCACCGATCTCCAAGACTCCGTCGACGCTCCTCGACTCGGAGCGATCTCAATTCACCGACCCGGGTTCACCAGACATCGATGAGGACGCGTGTCAAAGTTGGGGACATTAAGTTCACGGCAGGTGGTGCCAGCTTGTCGTCCTCGCTAACCAGCTGGCAGGACATCGGCAGTGTTGTCACTGCCTTCAAACTAGTGGCAGCCACCATCAAGATGTGCCAGGAAGCGTGGTCGATGTGCGCAGATGCAGGCTCTCCGAGGACGACGTCTACTTTGAAAATGTCTTGAGAATCGCTGGGTCGGCGCTGGTATGTGTTCACACCTTCTCCAGGTTTTAAACACGAAATTTTCTAGAGAACCATTCGTCCTCGTGTCCCAACAATTCCTACACCCCTTACTATCGCGACTGTTGCCGTCTCCCAAACGGTCTGCCCCTATCACAGACGTTGTCACTGCAAGCAACATATCTGAGGTACACGGGAACCGACTCTACCAGCTTTAGTGGCATTAGACGAGGTGAGTCGGCCTTTGATCGTGAACTCCAGTTCACCCATAACCTCTAGGATGCTCGCGCAGATGCTGCGTCGCTCAGGACTCTTCAAGCCTCGGAGCTCCAGGACTGGATCATTAGCAACAACGGGCTCGCCTTACCAGAGTCAAAGCGCAAGGACGGTACGTCGCAAATTCTGGACCCGGAACAATGTTAACGAATACTCATTGCACAGATCTCATTTTCAAGTCCCCCGAGTTCGCGCAAGTCTCCCAATCATCCATCGACGAAGAGGAGGGCTCTCATTGGACCTGGCTACTGTACAGTTAAGTCACATCCAGCCACTCGCATCACAGATGTGAATCTGCGCCTGCGCCGTTCTCTGGTTCTACGATGTACTGGCAACCCTCTGGCGACAACTTGACTACGGAAGCCATCGAAATCGTCAAAAGGGCTTGTGACAAGCGATCGAGATATTGACCCCGACACTACGCTTGCCAACATCGACCCCAAAACCCCCGTGGAAAGCAGCAACGCTAAATAAAAAAGGAAGTTCATGTAATTACATTGTGACGTATCATAAAACGACTCCGTTAATCGATTACTGTATATCCATTGTCCCCTCGACTTGCCTTTTTCGTTTTCGCTGCATGGACTGCTGCAGCTTACCTCGGCCGCCCTGCTACTTGTCTCCCGCCACCTTGTCTCCGTCCTATTACATCGTCGTTCTCTATCTTACCTTTGTCTGCTTGTTGTCTCTTGCCTCCTCGTCTCCGTCTCTTTATGTCATTGTTCTCTGTCCTCATTGCCGATCCCATCAACACACTCTGGCACATGCACGAGGCTACTTGATAGCCTTACCTGGGCCCACGCCCTTTCACCGCACCACCTATCCCCGCTCCGACCGCCTCTCCGTCCTGCCAAGGATCGCCATTTGTATTATCTGACTTGGACGCGCATCGCATCATACTCATTACCGCCTACGGAGGTTAGCGCCGTGCGGCATAGTGCCCTGGTTCTTCGCTCGTGACTCGTACGTCCCTACCTTGTCGCCTCCATCGATGTAGACATCTAACTTACCATCCTTCGTGTCTGCGCCAGTCATCCTATCTTCACTTCCTATGGGTTCGTCCGATGCCCCTTCTATTTGTCCCGTTCAATCCCTCTCGTCACTCCCATTTTCTCCAACTCAACGTCGTAGATAGAGCGCCCATCAGTTGATCACATGTACCCTACGGGCTGTCTTGCTGCTCCAAAATACAGTGTCATTCCATCCAGTTCCATTGTGTGTGTAGTAACAGACCCACACCCAAATGGTAGCAAAGTAGATCGAATCGCCATGGCCCTTCTTATCGTCTCCACCGGGCAGCTCGCGATTGATCTAGTCAAGTACCATTCTGACTGGCGGTGCACGTAAATATAGCAGTGACAATACAATATTATTAACAATTGCGGATATATCCCAATCCTGTTATCTCTAGCCCGGGCTTCTCGAGAACTGGGGCTGCGTACGCGGAAACGCGAGCCCCCAAGTCGGTTTTGAGCCTGAAACGACGCCAGTGCTCGTTCTCCCCGCGCGGGTCGACGCCGGCGCTTGTTTTCCCAGTACACATCGACGCCGGCGCTCGATTGCCGCCTCGCGTCATCATCGTGTTGATAAGTGACCCTTGCGCACTTAGCGGCTCGTACGGACTGGACTTGCAGCGTGGACTGCTTTAGATTAGATATATAAGGACTTGTAGACTAGATACTGTTTTGATCTGTACAATCTATTACTTATCATTGCGTCACCTATGACATCATGTGCTATGACATCATACGGACTCCTCTGGACTTGTCATTGTACTACGTCTTTGTTCTTCCTTTAGATATATCTTTATTGTGATGTCATTATGATATCATCTTAGTCTGGACTCTTCTTGTTCTGTACACCTTGTTCTCCATATGCACACTCCTTTGTCCTGTTGTAGAACAATGCGCTCCTTGTATTCTGTGACCTGTAGTTACTTCCCTTGTACTAGTGTCACGCCTCTGTACAGTATAAGTAGACTGCTTGTACGCCCTGGTCCACATCAGTTCTCACTGCTGTGTGCCAGGTATGTCTTCTCCTCTATAATACCATTATCAGTTCTCACTGCTGTGTGCCAGACACTCTTGCTTTACTCTGCTAGACTCCTGTTGCTGCTTTCCAGCCACTCAGTATATCTCACCACAGTCCTCTTAGCCCACTGTGAGTATGCTACTTCTGTGTGCTGTTCATCACATCGAATTACCCCACCATCCCTACTCCTAAACCGATTCCAAATGTGAGTCATCCCTCATATTCTCGCAAACAAACGACTTACGCTATTCAAACTTGCTCGCAAGCTCTTGCGCTCACTCCTCAAGGCGGTGTGGAGGGGGTTGAAAAGGGCCATTGGGCCGCTTGTAACCAGGGTGAGCACCACCATTTGCGCTTTCAAAACCGCTGACTTACCTTTTCCACAGATAATTGGGATGGGATGGCGTATCAGGATGGATCTGAAGGTCCATCTGAACGTCGCGAGTGGATCGGGCGACGTGGTCAATCGGTCATTTGGACCGATTCGATTCGAGTTCCCTCGATATCTTTGCCATCTTGCTGGTGGCGCATCCAGACTCAAGCAGAGTAAGACACCACGTGATAACCTGGCATAAGTACGCATATCAACAGCTATAGCACGATAATTCCTCTCTAAAAAAATTAAATTAAGTGCCAGTGGGGAACGACAGAGGGAGACCCATTTACAAAAGTCATGACCGAGGCACCGCTTCGGAAGTGGCTGCATCTTCTAAAGTCTGGTCCTGCGTGTCGCTTCCTTGGTCGCTTCCACTTGCCGGTTGTCTGGGTTACGCTGACCCCATGTCTCTGCCAAAGGTACGGTCGACCCTTTTGTTCTACTATACTAATCCTTGCACCTTAGTGCACGCCGACCACCTCGACCTCTCTGTTCCTTATCTCTCTGTATCTTTCACCACTCGTCTCGCCACCTCGTACCTTACGCCCTCAATTCCACGTCTCGATCGTCTCCTTGTCCTCTTCCGATTCGTTCTCTCCCGTACCACCCTCAACTCTACTTATCTGGTAGCTACTAGACTCCCTATATTTAAACTACTGGTTTCTAGATGAATATACTCAGCGCTCCTGTCGCCACTTTCCTCTCGTCTTTGCGTGTGGTCCCAATTCAAGTCAGGCCCTCGGCACGGGCACTCCTACCTCTGGTCACTGGTGTGAAGTGGCGCAAGCGGTTGTGCAGGCCTCCGCGCCGCGCAAGATTTCATAGGTGTGTCTGCAGCAGTCACGGACGCGTCCATATCAAATCTCTAAGGCCGCGCGCGAGTGTGACGAGGTCGGGAGCGCAAACAATGGGCAACACGCTGTAACGGGTGGTCGGGTCGGAAACAGCTGTGCACGCTTCTGCGCCACGCGAAACTTCGCAAGGGTGGCCGCCTTGGTTAAGGACGCGTCGTGCTCAAGTCTCTAAGGCCGCGTGCGAGTGCGGCACGCTGGGGAACGCAAAGGAGGATCTACACTCTCTGAGGTCTGAAACGTGAGGAGAGAACTTCATTCTTTTTCTTTAGTTGTAAATCCATGGAATGTAGTAAGGGGAAAGTCAACCCCCAACGATCAGGCGAATTCCCATCATGAGTTCCATAGGACAAGATATATCAGCAAACTATGGTATGAAGTAGAAAGAAATACAGGCGCGAACACTTGCGTGAATATGTAGATTCTGGGAAATAGAGATGGTTCATTCCAGAGAAATTTCATTTTCCCAGAGGCCATTGTCCAAACGTGACTCTTCAACCACTGGCAGTCTGAAAATGATTGGCAAGACTAATTTGTCGCCAAACCAACTAGAGGCCCAATCGGTGTGCGGTACACTGAAGTACCAAAACGATAAGCAGACGGCCACGACGACAATCGCTAATTCGATCCTCTACCAGGTACAAGTTAGCCACTGCGATCGAGCCCGCCATAAGCTATCATGCCTTACGTGCGTAGTTAGACTTTCCATCATTCAGTCCTTTGCTGCTTTTGGCTTCACTTCTGTCCTCTTCGGGCTACGTTGCTGAATCCAGTACCTTAATGTAGTTTCCGATCCCCTTTCGGACACACCGGTTACAATCTGACGACAATCTCCAGTACTTGAGTATGCCTGAAAGCCAAGGGTAGCATAGCCCTCTGGGCGACTATTCCAAACTGGACGAACCAAAGCTTGTATAATGTCACCCGCTGTTCAACGCTTCTCTTAGAATCGTAGGAAGCGTACGAGTTCAAGTTATTTGTCACTCACCGTCATGCTGAAGCAACTCCGCAAGGGAGTGATCCTTCAAACTGGTAATTCGAGTGCAGCTGGTAGATGTGCCTGATAACACCGCAGTGCCATTGTGGACGAACGTCAGGGGAAGAATAACGTTTTCTGAAATCGTATGAGTTGTAGTGTGCTGGAACGATGCGTCCATGAAGTGATTGGAGTTGAGAGAGTACCAGTCTATGCCGTCGTAGAGATTTGTTGTGGCAAGGACCTTCTCATTGGGAGACACTGCGGAACAACCTCTGACTTCTGTTAGAAACGAAAATGAGCGGGATAGCGGGACGTACATCTTGCAGGATCGAGGCCGGATGCGCCAATTAATTTCTAGAGTCTTCAAGTTCCACGCTCTAAGTTGAGAGTATGATGGCGCCAACGATCAATAAGATAAATGGAGCTCAGTGCAGTGGGGCACTCACACTATACCATGGTCTAAATACGTCACTAAAAGGGCATCATCGTCGACTCCTAGAAAGTGGAGGGATCGTGCCATTGGTTCCGGCAACTCTCCTTCCAGTTCTGGGAATTTAGGCGGGTCGGGAAGTTGGGCAATGACCTCCCAGGTAGCTATCAATCGCTTCCAGAACTGCAAGATAGAAGAGAAAACGATGAACCGATAGTTCCCTGCTTGATTAGCTGTACAACGCTGCCTGAACTCACGGCCAGTAATGAACCGCTTTGCAAAATGCAGTGGACCGGGCCAGGAACGTTGTTGATGGTATGATAATACTCGTTTTCCTGTGAAAGAGATCTAGTATATAGAACTGAAAGTACGGCGATAAGAAGCACTTACACGTCCAGAATCGCTGAGGCATATTGTGTGCACATCGCCGCTCGTGTCACCAGCCATCAGAGTGTACCCAAAGCGAGATCGCCAAAGCAGCGCTGCTACAGGCGCTTTAACCTGGAACCGATGAAGCTCCCGGCCGCTGCCATGACCCTTGAAGACAACAACAAGGCCGTCATCGGCCCCACTCGCAAACAAGGCCCCGTCATGCGAAAAAGCCAGTGCGTTGACGGAATCTCCGTGCTTGACGAGGGTCCTCTTCAATAGGTATTGACCCATCACGGATCTAGAGGGGGCCTGGCAAGCGGGTGTCAGAGTCGCCTTATTACCTGCCGAACCTCGCGGCTGGGATGATGAACCTCATTGTATCGCTTGATTCGGACGCACTAGGGCCTAGTCGAAGATTTCCCGTCAATGTCGTATGGTGCCATTGTCACGATTTCCCAAAAAAGAAATTTGATCCGTGCGCGTCGGCGATCAGATACAGTAGCGCAAATAACGTTTGTGCTACTATAGTGTATGCCAGAGATCCTGGTCAAGACGCGCCGCATATTGTAGCCATAATTCCGGGACCGAACAATGCTGTAACAGTCACCGCATATGTTGCCACTCGGACCTGGCGCATATATCACAATCAGTTTGTATTGTTTTGGATGCAGTCAAACCGTTGATCGATGAGGCGTTGAACGACTAGAAAATGATTTCGCTCGACTCATTCGCTCAAAAACGACAATCGTTTGCAGATGGTCTTCAGGTCTAGACTCGGAGAATGGCTATATGCAGCGACCCAAAACGACTATGTATTAAGATGACACACGTTCTATGCCATTGTTATGTACAGGCATGATCTCATCAAACCCCATCACGACACCACAAATTAGGCGGCCGAAAACAAGAGCAGTGCCGACAAGGGTACAAAAGAGCAGTGCCAACAAGAGTACGAAAGTCGAGATCGATGGAACAAAGACAGAGGGAGATAGTGGCAGTTGGCAGTTGGCAGAACGTGTAGCGTGCATTTCTTTCTGAATGGCGTTACCAAGTCAGTGAATCACATTTCATTGGAGGGTAAATAACGTACCTGCAAGTTGCCGGACACGCGGCAGCGCAGGGACCAGCACATGCCAAGAAACGATGACTGGGTGAACAAAATGAATCGCCCGATGTTCACGCTCAAACGATGGGAACCGACGACGACATTTCTTCAAACATCGATCAGCATCGCGGGCGTGTTTGGTCTTGTGTGCAATCCACATCTGCCAAGGTACTCCATTTCGTAGTCAAATAGTATTCATCTGGCGGTCATGTCTGGGGAGGTCGCACTCTACGACTACCGACACACCTCGTCTAACCCCACTGACGGTTGGGTGGGTTCCATGGGCGGCAGGCCGCTGGTTGGTAGCGTCGGTTCCTGTGGGAACCTGGAGTATTGCTTGCGGCGACATTGGTGACAGGAACTGGCCACTGGATCTTGATCATGGGCCCACGCGGTGGGGGCGACATTGCGACATTGCGATACGAAGGAGTGGTGGGAAGTGGCGGGACACGATTTTGAGAAGTAAGGATGAATAGGTTGACCAAAAAATCTCAGAACGTTTTGAATACGCACCCCACCAACGCCAACTCAGCAATTCTCGAGACACTCGAGAATTTTTTTTGAGATACACGTTGCCGGTGAATCCGCTCGTCTTCGGCGTTCTGGCGTTTGTGCACATCAGCCTTGCTTCCTGACATATCTTGATGGTGGCTGCCATGAGCTTGAGGGTAGTGGCAACGCTGCCAACCTCCTGCCAACGAGTAAACGAGGACGACGGGCTGATACCACCCACCATGAACTGGTCATGCCCCCAACCTTGGTACGTGTTGTCCAACTTGTCCTCGTCGATGTCCGGTGAACATGGGTCCACGAATTGGACGTGATCGAGGAGCGTCGTTACTTGCTCGGACGGTTCACCTTGCTTGAACGACGACTGCGCATTCATGGAACGAAGGAGCTGGGGGGTGTTGGTTGGGGAAGGGGATTCAGATGTGAGGATTGCTGTGAAGGACGCAGTCAGTGGAAGTGTGCACGAAGGGGGGCATTTCGACTTACCAACGAGATCGTCGGTTGGGAATTCGACTTCAGATCAGTATACTGTATGTGAGCAGGTGATACTCAGATGCACCCGATAATAGATTGGCGTGAAGAAGACGAAGACTTGGTGGCGCGGGTTCCCCATAGACCATCTCGGTGCAGCTAAGAAAGGGTGGTTTTGTATGCTGCAGGTCTTTGGTTCTCTGTGCATGAGTACTACTCGTCAGCGGGTTTGTACATCGTTCAGTAGAGCACTTATGGTTTAAGAGCCCTCTAGGCGTGGGGGAAGGCGAGGGTGGCGATGAGTAAGTAATCGGCGGTGACTCGCTCGACTGGCTTTCGTCAATGGTACTCAGCCGGCTTGGTTCCTGAGAAGTGTACGCAGAGGCCGTGGGTCGCAAGAAAGATGTGCCAAAGGGATAGACTGAGCGATCAAAGGGGATGCTCGTATCATCCGTTTCCGGTGGTCCTCGGATTGAGACCGAGGGGTTGGAGGGGACCTGGGGGCTTACAGGACGGCGTGATGAAATGGTGCTTGGTGTAGACTCAGTAACTGACGATAATAACGTCGTCGTCTCTGAATGGACCGGGAAATGAGGGGGTGTCGCGACGGGCACAGAGACCGGTACCTGGGTCTCCTCCGCAGCGGGTTGAGGATGGAAGACTTCTATGATCTCCTCGGCAGGTTGAGGTGGAGTGACCCGGACGGCCGGTGGGGGAGAAATTGGGACTGGCTCCTCAACAGGCTCGAGGTCAACGGGCTGTGCGATGGTTGCATGGGTTCCGCGAATGGCCCCTACGAAGTAGAGTGAGCCTCATCCAACACCGCTTAGTGAGAACCTACCGGTCTCAGGAGTGTTGTCAGAGATGGTGCTCGAAGGGAATGGTCGGAGGAACGGTCGGTAATAGTGGTGTGGCCGACGCTATCGATGGCCATTTTAAAAAATCGCATCCACCTGACACCGCTAAGCTCGACATCACAAATTGCGTACATATTTTTCTCGCAGACATTCTCGATGAAACGAAGTTTGTTGAGCCCCGTCAATACTAATAAAATTGCGCCTGTCTAGTGTTGATGCAATTTGCCTGAAAACTACAGAACACCTCCACTTTTACCACACTTCCAACCTCACTGTAAACACAAGCAAGTTTTTCGTCAACAAAGTCGACACCTAGTGGAACATGAGGAACAAAGCAAGTTAGCGTCCATGTACAAGGGAAAAGGTAAATTCCGATATGCCTCATGAAAAAAAATCTCTTTACGGTAACTATATTGCGGTAAAGAAGGTTCCCACCGGATGGAATGAACAAGGACACTGCAGGGAAAACGATGAAACAAAAGGGAGGCCACGCTGTTCGCCGCAAGGCTCTGGAAGGCTTGCGGAGCCGTGGGCAACCGACCTGGCAAGTCATGTGGTGTCGACGATTGCTGGATGCCATATTTAGCACCCATGCCAAAGTCGTGGCTAGGATAGTCAATTCAGCCCGGCCATGATTTTCTACGCTTTCTGTCTTTTCCGCCTTCGTTTGTTGTCTTCGTTACCATCACAGTACTACTACCCGCTAGTGACGCCCGCATATAATACATTGAGGATACACTGTCTGACAATGCACGGAGGTTACGCCGCTCAGTTGTCAGGGTTATCCACCCAGGCTCAACCACGTCAAGACCACCCTCTAGGCATCAACATAAATACACAGGTGCGTTGTTGACATGACATATAAGCGGATGCTCTACTGTCGTAGAACTGATATTTTTCAGTCGTCGTCGATATATGCGTTCGGGACACGCCTCCCACGCTGGGGTGTTCCTGACCTGGGGCCGCCGTGTGCCGAGCTCCCCGTTTCCCCTGACCACAGTCTCCCATGTGCAACGCTGCTGGCGGATGTCGACATTGCGGTTGCAGGTGCCATCGCACAGACGATCTCCTATCCATTCGAGGTCGTACGCCAGCGCGTGCAAGTAGTTGGGCCAATGGAACCCTGGCAGAGATGTGCCGCAAAGTTCCGAAGGGACAATAACGACACTGTGAACTCGCAGCACAAAGACGATAGTCAATCCAACACCCGTCAACTGAAGGTGAATACTTCAATATTTGAGTCATGCCGCGTCTTATCATTATCGGATCAGCTTCACGCAGCATAATCACGTAGGTCTTTTTACTCTGCTTGACAAGTTGCCTTAAGTGGACAATTATATTGTTATTCGCACATTCGACACAGCATCGCTACGTGGCGTCGTGGACTATGGTGGTACGAGGATTGGTCTCTTTCTTTATATATACTTACACCACCTGGCATCGATACGTGTGTATTTTTATGGAATGAAATCGAATCATATTGTTTTTTATATATCCTAAAGCGGGATTGGACATCGGAAATGCATCGATTCCTAGAACTCTCATAGAACATGTCATTGCCAATCGAAGTAATCCGAAATTTAATCAACGTCATCACCTTGCTTGCCAAGGTCATATGGCAGGTCGATATTCCGGGTGAATCGTAAACAAAGCCAAAGTGAATCTTGTTACATAACCTTTGACCCATTTTCGGTGAATTCCGCCACCCCACACAGGGAGGAAGTCTGTTATATAATCACTTTCTTCGTTCGCTGTATGATTCCACAGATACTCTGGCTTCCGCTCCCTCAGTTGGGCAACCTCCATCAAGAAAACTGTGTTCTGCGTTTCAACGGTGCTAGGGGATATGGTAGGGGATTGACTTTAGTCATCATTCTTGGTACATTACGCTGTCTTGGTGACAAGATTGGTCTTGACTCTTGAGACCGTAGATGAACGAAGAGGGTGCGTTGAGTGCTTCCAGCACATGCCCATGCTCACCACCACATACGCACAGGGCCGCTGTAGTGATGAGCTGGGCTGGGCTCAAAGCCCAGGTTGCCTAGCCGTCAAAGTGGCCTCAAAGCCCTCGCCCGTGACTTGCCTTTCTTGCACCTCACGTCGCTGTCCAGCGCGCTCAACCATGCTTATCATCTTCCATCATCTTTATATCCCTGGCTCATCAGAGTCGCTTGTCAAATGCATCGGCTGCGCCGCACTGTCGCGCTGCGCCATTGCCTCCTTCGCCGCCACTATCCCTTTCAACACTTGTCATGAAGACGCGGACGGGCTCCAGCCCAGTAATCAAGATATGTATATTTTTTGGGTTTCATTTTGTTTCTTACTGAGTCTTGGACGACCTCTATCTCCCCAGCACTTGCAAGAAGTGCCCCCCATGCCGCACCCCTCAAATCCCCACCGTCACCGCCTCGCCTGCACGCAAACCCGCCGCTACCTCTACCCTTCGCCACCGGGAGTCCACCATCACCGCCACCCCGTCACAGCGCCATCACAACACGGCGTGCAAGCCCCTCTTCAAATCCCCACAACACCGACAGCGCGCAAACCCCCCTGTGATATCAACTCAACATGGCACACAAGTCCCGCCATGACGCAAGCCGCAAACGACGGAGGCCACTGGCGACGGCAGCAATATGGTGACAACAACAATGCGGCGATGACCGCGACCGTGACGGAACGCCTCGTGCCTCTACACCGCCACCTCATCCGGTGCCTGTGACGTCATCCTGCTCGACGGTACAAGTATTGGCAACAGTGTCTCTGTTTCTGGTGCCGTTCCCACGAACACGACATCATCGCCGGTAGGTCCTTTTCCTGTCCTCGCCCCCTTCGGCGTCGGCCACCGCATCTTCATTGCTCATCTTATTGACGGCTCCTCCGCAGACGGCACCTCTTACCACCTCAGGCACTTCCACTACCAGGACATCTAAAGGTTCAAGCTCATGTTCATCAGATGCCGCCTCGGCCATCCGTCTTGCAGGCAGTGGCGCTCCTGTTGGTTTCGTCACCATCGTAATGGGCGCCGATGGCCCCATTAAAGTTTACGGTCCTTCGAGGTTCAGAATCAGCATCCTCTCAAAGTCCATCTTTTACTGCATCTTCAACCTCGTTTCGTCTTGCTGGTGGGCGTCTTGGTGCTATCGCTACTCGCTTGGAGCGCGCCATCGCTCGCTGGGCGCGTGCAAACTGGGCAGACTCGTCTTCCTCACTAAATTCAGAAACATCATCAGACTCCGAGCGACCATGTCCGCGACCATGGCAACCCAAGACAACAACACAGGCGGCGTTACGACAACTACGCGCCGACGACTGTAGCAACGGGAGGAGACGGAACGTCGTTCCCTTTACTCACTACAGCGTATACTTATGTTGAAAAAGGAATATATTTTGTTGCTCCATTTCTCACATTTCCTTTTTTTTCACCTTTGGCTGTCGTCTTGCACAGTAACGGTGCTTTCCCACGACCAAGCCCGGGCCCCCTCTACACGGCCAGGCTGATGTTTTGAGCAAGCCCAAAAGGCCCAGTGACGCAGAGACGTGTTGAAAAACCCTACCAAAATAGATACAGTTTCCATGCAACTGGCTCCCACCAAGCAAGGTCATAGTCGACAAAGTCGACGCCTAGTATACTATATGGCGGGAAAAGTCGTGACTGGATAGAGATCAAGCGAACGCAATCAACTGGAAACGATGGACTTCCCACAGGTACTCATACAGTATGTGAAACAACTCGGCTTGTGTCAGCGCTCAAATCGTTCAAGCTCAAGTGTCAAGACTCAATAGTCTGTAAGTAAGAGCGATTGAAATTAGAAATATTTAGCATCTCGACTGTTTAGTTTGAGACTTACGCGATCACGTCGGAAGAATGGGCGAACGAATATTTCTCCATTTTCGGACACAACACGTGTTTTACATAGAGTGCTTCTCGACCTTCAAGCCATCTGGGGTCGTAGGCATTGATCGGAAGGCCTGTCGGCACATGCACCTTCTTATGAACTTTCTGGGACCCGATACGGATGTGAGGAAACGCACCGCGCTTGTCAAGAGACCAGCTATTGATATGGTTTCGGTGATGCAGCTGGTCAAAGACCTTGAGCCAGTTGTGTAGGTCGGGGTGTCGCCAATCGGGTTTGACAACTGTGTATGCGATCCGCTTCGAGTTGCAGTCGACATCAGATTCATCTGAGGACATCCCATTGGATCCCAATGCATCTAATATATCGAGGTGCCTTTTGAGTGGATCAAAGAGCTTGGCGATACCACGGCGGCGTTGAAACAACTACGTTGTACATGAGCAATTGGTTGCAATAAGGATAAGAGACCCACTCACTTGGTATTTGCGCTGTTGCCTGCTATGCTTAGACCTCTCAGAGGCCCTATCCGCTCGCGAGAGCGCTTCACGTTTGTGGCGAGACCTAAAACTCCTGATCCGATTGGTGAATGCTCTTTCTATCGCCTGGCGCATCTCCTGTGTATCATCGTACTCCATCTTCTGGACAAAATGATCGACGATAACATGCCCAGCAGAGATATTCCAAGGTGACCTTGGTTCCCCCGCTATGTCGATCATGAACTCAGCAGTTGTGGCGTCACAAGCCTTTGCGCCATGACCTGTGTGCTCCCACTCGGTTGAAAACCTGGAAACCCGAGAAGGTTCAGGCGTGCGGCCATAGGGTGGGTTCTCCTTAAGGAGGCAGTCGAGTTCACTTCGGACCAGTTTCTGGACCAGATAAAGTTAGCACAGAAATGTGTCGCAGGGTTGATGTTGGGCGTAAACTGACGGCCAGCACATTTTTTCTAACCCCTCGGCGCCTTGGACTTTGTCCACGTCGGCTTTGTCTCTTCCAACCGCCGCTGGAACCACCCCCCTGGTACAATGAAAACCCTTATCAATCTGGACGGACATGGTGACGGTAGTATGACTTTCCTGCTGGTGACGTTCGGCGTCCTGGGAATTGGAGGGGGGCCCACGGTCAGCTCTCGGGGACCCACGCACATAGTGGCCACTCGATGGGACAGCCCGATGTTGGCTCAATCTGCCATGGCCGCTGGGTATAGGTAGCGCTGGGGAAACCGTTGATGGCCTCGATGGTCGAGGTGACAAAGGCTGCAAGGGTTGCCTAGGCGGTGTGAAGGGCTGAGGCAACTGCTGAGAATCCTTCGCACTAATTAGTACTGAATGTATAAGCCAAATGAGAGAAAAGCGTAGGGCGTACCGCAAGACTGCTACTTTGGTATCCATTTTGAACCGCTGTATCGTTACCTATGTCGAATTCCTCGGCTGATCTATATAGTTCCTGGTCCGAGTCAAAATCAAAGGGAACCGGGGAATCAGAAGCGTAGAAGTCTCGTGGGTCCCAGACATGCTCGTCCGGTGGTAGGATTTGCTCTACTTCAACCGAGCTTCTGTCGAAAGTGTCAATGACACTTGCCGGATGCAGTGCAGACTTCGGCCCCACCTTCCATGAGGACTCTGATTTGTCCTCCCCTTGCCTCTACCTGGGTGCAATAACGCTGCTCGTGGAGTGGCTGTTAACTCGTCGAATTGCTAGTAATGTGATTGCCTCCGAGTCAGTATTAACACGTCCTAGCGGGGATCAAATATGGCACACCTCGGAGCCATGACTTCTATCTCCAATTCCTGTGGAAGAACCCGATCGGTGTCGCTTCTTTCTTTGTGCTTGAAGCAAATTGAACTGAGCTTTCCGCGACTCAAAGTAAAAAGTACTTACGCGTGTCATGTTCCAAGCCAGGTTCCGAGTCTGCAGCCTGAAGTTAAATCGTGGCACATCTAGCCTAGGCACGACGATGGGATATTACCATCGCCAGGACTGAGAATTGTGCCGCTTTGCGTGTCTCTGACGGGATATGTTATGGGCATCAGACTCGTCATCAGCATCAACAGCTAGACATGTCTTCGTCCTCAGATGGGCTTGAGTCACGTGCGTAACTGTTGTTTTCATGATCCTGGCGGGTACTAGTAGCCGCCCCCGCACTGATAGACTCTGGTTCGGAGGTAGTCAAAGTCAAACAAATATTTGATTTTACATGCAATAGTACTCACTGAAAATACCAGGCCCCTTGTGACTGACGGTGGCTCTTGCCATGTCTAAGTAGGTCGAAGCGTAGTAACAGTAGGTATACCTTGCGTATGTTTGCAGAGGCACTCAAAACGGGTACTTTGCGTTTCTGGCGTCCGCATTACACCCATATATTATAATACACATTTCACCAAGAGTAAGGATCTGCATTGTACTCCTTAAAAGGTCTCGGGCACCTACCATTGAGATGAAACGCTTAACGCACTCATTGTTACCCATTTCTAGTAAGAAAGCCGTCTGTTGCACCTCTGGATCTCCCCATCTCCGCATCTATTGTCTTACTTCTCTGGACTAGTTTCTCTGACTCAACGTCGAGTCAACGACCCTCCAAGCGACCCTCGTTCGAGTGCCCGCGCTCTATGTGATTGTTATATTTGATTGATCAACTCGGCCAAGAACTCGGCCCGGCACAGTGCTAATACGTTGAATATGTGAACTGACACTCGAGCACCGTAAGTTCGTAACCAAATTCTTTTGTTTGTTGCCTTTGGGCACCCACATGTTCCATCCGTGTTTGCAAAAACTGATTGGAAAAAACATGTTCTATTCGCACCAAAATAGCGCTTTCATCGGATATGAGTGCCTTGAGTGTCTAACTCGGTTGGCCCTACCGCTCTGCGTCTATAGACTCGGATTTCCTCCTTTCTTAGCCATCTCTGGGCTACTTGCTCATGACGCCGTGATATATAATGTCCTGTGTCAGTCGCTCATTCACCGCCATACTGTCTCCCAGCCCAATCCTGTCAGTTCAAATCATGACGACGAAAGTTCTGCATTATATGCCCGACCATGCTCTCTTGGCAGAGGACACTGAGAGGTTTGTACTTCTCGTGCTAGACCTTCCATCTTGAGAGTGTGACTCATCGGAACTGGTTCAAGCTGCAGGCCCACTGTCAGTATCGCTCCGGAGTCCCACATTTAGCATCGGCATGTCTGATTATCCTGTCATGCAGATATCAGAAAATACAAGCCCTTCATCGATGCACGTATCCACTAGATCTCCACAAATTGATGACGCCAACGAGGTACGAAACCTGCAACGCCGCAACGCGATGTACCATTCTAACGACGTGCCAAGGATCTAACTCCCAGGCTCGGGACACCATTTGTGAAATCCGAGAAACCAGGCAAGAGACCAGGTGCCGAATTCGATACCCAAATAGATGGGACGAACGCTCTCAGTGTCGTAAATGGTCTGTGTCTACTCTATTTCATACGCCTCAGCTTAAATCTTCCAAAATGAAGCTCTCGGCGAGGGTAGTACAGCTTCTCAGTTCCACGTCAGCCACGACACTGCGCTTGACACTGCGATTCCAATTCAGCAGCCTAAGTCAGAGCTAACGCGCGAGGACCTTTATGCGTTGCGTCAAGAAGTTCACACAGCTCTTCGGCGCATAATTGAGGTAGAAAGGCGTACGGGTATTGTGCGGAGTGATAGATCTCTCCGCCGCGAGCAGCATCCAACTAGGTTTGGAAATTGCTGTAGCAGACAACCGGGTGAGAGCACGCGGACTTCCTTTCTTGATAATCATTCTCGCCATAATTACTACGATAGTTCTAAATGCCTACAAGTACGCGTTCTCTAGTTGACTCAGTAGGTATGCACAATTTTAATTAAGATCTTCGGGCCTTCCGACTAGCTGTAATTCAATTCCATACTCGGAAGCCGAAGGATGACGATAAAGGAGCAAGCGCGTTCGTTTCTTATTGTAGTTTGTAGTGTTCAGCAATATATATATAAGACGAAAGTTTGACACGGTGAACATGCTCGAGAGCAGGTGCGTGAAGGGTTAAGGGATTAGCAACCACGAGCAGAACCGAAAGAACCGAGGTCGACGAGACACGAGAGAGAAAGTCGGACACGTCGAAGAACAAGTGAAGAGGCGGAAAACTTAGGAAGGAAAGGAGAATAAGTCGAGGAAAGAGGAAGCCGTGAACGAGTTGCGAGGGTAGTACGACGCGCAAAGTCGAACAAGACAAGGAGGAAGCAAGTCGAGCGAAGAGACTCCTCATGTCAGCCTGAAACAACTAACACAAATAAAATGACCTAGAAAGAAGGGAGAAATGAGTAGTCAGTAGTACAAAATTCGAGTTTAGAGGGAGAGGGTCGATCTTAAGGGGCGAGGAGAAACGTTGCACGAAGGAGGCAGCAAGTCAGGTGTCAGGTGTGGTGTCTTCGAACTTTAACCTGACTCGGAAGGTGGCTTGATCACATAGAAGGACGCGAAGAGGAAATGGAGGAAAATGACTCAGGATTGAAAGCGAATCAGAGGCATATACAAGCGGTCTGTATCTAACGTCGAACGCGATCCGAGAATGTCGAAGTCGAGAAGTAAGAAAAGTAAAATGTAGGATGGTGAAAAGGTGAACAAAGAGTCAAGCAAAGAGTCTGTGGTGTAAATGCAGTCAACGAATAAAAACACGCGGTCAACGCGAAAAACACGAGTGGTAGGTAAAAGTAGGGGAGTCGGTGATCAGAGGTGCATAGCCGAACGACAGTGCTGAAGATGACGACAATGTGCACCGATAGTACAAGAGAGTGTCGCAAAATCCAAAGAATATGGGCGCAGCTTATGCCCGAGACAAAGAGCGCAACCCTAAGATGATCCGACGAGAAAAGGTGGCTCGAAAGGGGACGACACGGGCGGCGCGATAGAACCGAGATGGAGAATAAAAGAGTGGATGACTGGAAACATGGCAGGCTTGAAGCCGTGCCGTCGGCGTCACAGTTGGAGGGCTTCGGAACAAGGTTATCCCAAGGTGTGGGTGATCGAGAAGCGTCCGACGATGACGGAAGACTGGATTTCGACGGGGCAAGGAACGGCAGGTTCGAGGGCAGGATGAGAGAGAAGAGCGTTTGCGATACAGTAGTTGGTCGGACCTGTAAAGGGTCACCAGTCCCAGTCCCAGACCGACCATTTTTACGGCATCGTCAGACCAAGGGTGCGGGAAAGGGCGGAACTGCCTAGACTCGTAACCAGCCGTTCGAATGAGAGGATTTTTGAGGGTGTCGCAGCGACTGGAGGATCCTCGATTCTCCAGCGGTCCTTGCGCAGCCGGCACCCCCATAGAGCGAGCGGTCACCGGTCTAGGAACTGCCTTCCCTCACCTCAGCACTGATCAGAGTTTCAAGCAGGGCATCTGTGCCACGTTCCGACAGGTGCGGCTCGGTTGCAGACAATCATTCTAACTTACTTTGCAGCGATATCGATCGCTGATCAAACGGGTTGTAACTTAGCCCGAACGTTCTGATGAGCGCCGGAATTGTCTATACATTCTTTTGGATGCCGATCATAGCTGGCGTTCAACGTTCAGATTCCAGATATAGAGGACAATACCGCAAGAAAGCCTCTTTGAAACTGGAAGGTCGCTCACCTACCGTCCCCACCCCGTCACATGCCTCTACCGTCCAGTGCCAGTAATGATGACGACGATTGTTTTTCTGTTCAACTCGATAGTAGCGAGATGTCTCCTAAGGCTCCAAAAGTGAGCTTTACCTTCTGCTTCAACAAGGGTACTGAGTCTACGCAGACGATCCTTCGGCAGAGATTCGCCATGAGACGGTATCATCTGGGGCAAGACGGCAGATTAACGAATCTGGCAAGGGCGATGGAGTAAGCCGTATAAACTTGATCATGACGGGACGTTCATCGCAGTGGACTGCCCCGTCACTAGCCAGCCTGTAGACAATTCAAGCTATACTACTCACGCGGCTGCTTCTGGCTCTAGGTAGCCTTTTTCTCCTCGCTATGCTATCTGCCTTGTCTGACCCACGCAATGTTTTGCTTTGAACAGTGCCGACGCGATAATGCATTCGATTGCAGCTATTCTGCAACCACACACATCCTCCCCTTCCGTACTCATTATCGCCCGCGCCATGGCCAACTTGATGGCAGCAACATTTAGTGGAAATGACCTTGACCAGGTGCTGAATGCTCACCTCGACTCCTTGGCCATTTCCCCTCAGGTGAAGCAAGCGATCTTTCCCGCGCTACTTGGAATCGCAAAGTTCACAGAAGTACATGCGCAAAAGTGCGTGTACCGTCATTCCTACCCACGTGTTCTTATTATATCATCTCTGCTCCAGTGTTACCCAGCCGCAGGTGGTAATCGGGCCTCTAGGTCCTAACTCAGGAGCTGCGGTCCCTAATGGCGCTCATACTAGTTATCAAGTGCACCAGCGACCATTTGGCTCCAGCTCTGGGAGCGGCTACACCATTTGGTGTTCTTCCAAGTCCAGCTCAAGTATTCAGTCGCCGCCTATTGTCCCGCAAGCCAAGACAGGACATCTATATGTCCATTTTGACACATCTACCAATACCCATCAACATTGGATGCTCGGCGTCGGTGGACAGTGGGAAAGCGTCTCGAAAAATGCGCAATATCCCCTCAATCCTGACCGGGTCCTATCCTTTCGCAACAATGGTGAGCCAAGCTGGGTTATGCGGGCAACAACGAACACAACGGAGACAAGACGGGAAAAGCGAGCAAGGTCAGTGGCTGGGTGATTGATTACCCGCAGTAGTAGGCTTGGTAGTAGGTTTGTATCTACATAAATGAATCGGCGTGCCGTTGGTCGACTGGTGTTGTGCATTGTCCACCTTACGTGGCTCTATAGTTAGGTGTTATCATCTGTCTCTCTGCGACCTCGTGCGTGTACTAGTATCTCAAGAACTTAATATCGTTATCCTATGATGCCATTGTCCTCTTCGACACGATTTCCCAAAACTTAATCCGCGCGCATTGACCACGATCAGTTAGTGCGGATACGTTTGTGATGGCCCCACTATAGTGTAGGCCAGTGCCGTCTCTTGATACGGCCAAGGATACGGCATCACTTGAGCTTAAGATCTTAAGCTCTCATGATCGTTAGTCCTCATTCTTTCATCACTGCGCCTGAGCGCCGTCAAGAGCGCCGGCGCATATTGTAGCCATAATTCCTTATGTGGCCGAACAATGGGCACGTTGATTGCATATGCCCCCATGGGGCCTGGCGAGCGTCTTGCATATCTCACAGTGGATCAATTTGTATTGTTTCGATGCAGTCAAACAGTCAAACCGAATCGCTTGATCGACGATGAGGCCTCGATGAGGCATTGAACTGATTTCGCTCCACTCCAAGCGAAAGATTCGCTCAAAAATGACAATCGTCTTCAGGTCCAGACTCGGAGAATGGTTATATGCGACCCAAAACGACTGTATTAAGATGACACACGTTCTATGCCATTGTTATGTACAGGTGTGATGTCTACCATCGACCTCATCAAGCCTCGTCTCAACACCACGAATTAGGCGGCCGAACACAAGAGCATGCCGACAGGAGTACGAAAGTCGGGACCGATTCCGACGATGGAACAAAGACAGAGGGAAATAGTGTCGATTGATTCGGCAGTTAGCAGATCGCTGGCCTGTTTGTGGTCGCCTTCCCTCTGGTAAGGTGGGGCTAATTCATCGGCGCGAGTCTCCCGAGTCTTGCAGGAACCGCCGCTCCACGTGTAGCGCGCGTTTCTTTCTGAACGGCTTGGATCGAGTCTCCGTCGATGAATTACATTTCATTGGAGGATAAATAACGTACCTGCGAGTTGCCGCCGGCTAGGCAGGGGCAGTAACACGGGTTCGCGCGACGCAGAGTAACCCCTGTTACTCGGGGCCAGTATCCGTGGTCACGAGCACCCGCGCGTACGGGTACGGGTGCTGGAAGGTTTGATGGGTACCCGTACGATGGTCCGCGGCGGTCGTTGTCGCTGTCACGGTTGTGATCGCCCAGTTGCTGCGGTCGCTGTCGCCCGTTTCCGCCATGCTATTCGTGTCACGAGTCAAGTCGCCCCGCCATCGCGGTTGTGCATACCTCGTCGTTGCCCGTCACCTCTATCGTCGTAATCGCCTCGTAGTTATTGTCATTACGTCGTCATCTTGAGGTAAGGACCAGTGGGGGTCATGTGCAGATAAAAGGCCAGACGGGGTCCAGCGGCTTGTCGAGCAGTCAGGGTCCTATGTCAATAAACAGGTATGCGACGAGGTCAGCAGAAACGTGGTGAACTCAAAAAAAAAAAAAAAACACTTAGCGGGATAATTGAAGAAAGAGAAAAGGCTTTCGCGTCTGTGCGGGGAGGACTGGTGACGAGGTTTGGAATGATTGTGAGGAAGGCCCAATGTCGTAGCAGTAGTAGTGGTTGCGTTGTATTGAAGTCTCGAGTGCAATCCACGACAGTTGAGCCAACGAGTCCAATGGCGATGTGGAATGAATGTGGGGACGTGTGACCGGTCTACGAGTGCCCTAGGAACGCGGCGGCCGTTTATGAGGCGAAACTGGTAGTCGGAGTCGTTGATGCCATTCGATGCGATGTGAGGGGGAGCGGCAAACAAGCGACGAAAGAGAGGTGTTTATGTGTGGATGGCTGGACGGAAAGATGGGATGAGGGAAGCCTGAGCGCGAGAGAATCGATGGCGATGCGGTGCGACGTCATGGGATTGGGTTCGATATGGCAGCTAAGCCATACGGATGATACGATGCGGCCCAAACATCGTCGCAGTCGAAAGGTGGGTCTAAAGTAAACTTGGACCGAGTCGTCGTAAGTGGACAAATTGTCAGTCGTACCCGCGGGTACCCGTGCCACGGGTTCAGAATCGCTACCCTGAGCGGTACCCGTACCCTGTGGTGAGGTGAACCCTAGCACAGAGACCAGCCCCCCTGAGCTTTAAGTGGGCTGGAGGGACTCGCGACTCATGGGTCCAGAACGACGTTGGGCGGAAGTGTCTGACAAAGGGAAAAGCAGAGTGGGCAGAGGGGGCAGTCCCTATAACACGGGTACACACGGCGCAGAGACCGGCTCCCCTGAGCTTTTAGTGGCCGGAGGGGGCTCACAGGCTCAGAGGCCCATGGGCCCAGAGGCCAGAGAGGGACGTTGAACGGAGAAGTCGGCGGTAGATGAGGCGTGGTCACGCCTGGTCACAGTCCCGTTTTGAAAGGTTTGGGACTCCGCTTGACTGTTAGTGGCTCCTGCTCCATTCCGTTTTCAGAAAGCAGTCAGCCACCCAAATCAAGCCAAGACCGCCGGAAGCGGATGCCAAAAAAAAAAAAAAGGTCAGAGATGAGGTCAAGGTCATATTGGCAATATTAATTGAGATAGAAACGTGTTGTACAGCCCGGAAGGTACAGTACCACCACTTAACTAATTTTATCTCAAATTTTACTCAGTCTCGGGTGGTGCCGGCTGGCTTTACCGCCGATGTCCAACCGCAGCCTCGGTCTTCGTTCCCCCCCAAAAAAAAAGAGACGAGGGAGAGGAGAAATATTGACAAACCCCAGCCGCAGGTTGGTGGGTACGCAGGTCGTATTCTCTCCTTTGTTTTTGTTGTTTTCTGCCGGGCAACGAGGCGATTCGGATGAAGTGTGACGTGCGACGTGTGGCCACAAAACCGACATGTAAAATGTCGTCGTCGTCTGCTGTCTGCCGTAAAATGGGTGTAGGTCTCGACATAGCGATGCACTACAGTACCCCTTGGTGATAATCGACCTGCGGGAGAGCGACAGTTTTGGCACGTGCGGGATTGGGCGAGAAACGTGTGAGAACCCGTGGGGAATGGCGCAGCACAGCATCTTGCAGCGAGGTAAGTTGCTGGCGCCAGGTGCAGTCCGGGTCGGAAGGTACGGTCCCTCCTACTGTACTGTAATACAACACAAAAGGGGTTCGCGGCCTAAGAAGGGCAAGGCACACGACGCCTCAGGCGTACCTTGTCTGTTCCTGAACATCGCAGAAGGTGTGGTGGGTGATGACATATTAATTTGGCACGCACAGTGGTACCAGCGCGGTGGGGGTGTAACTTATTTGCATACATAGCGACTGCGTGCCTGAGGGGGAGGTGACGCGAAGGGCGCAGGGGTCGGGGCCGCTATTCGTCCGTGCGCAAGCCCAACAAGGAGCTGTATATACTATACTTCCGTGTGGACCTCGAGCCGGACGGCCTCACTAGTGAGCGGTACCCCCCGGCGGTCGGCCGCGCGAAGGATCAGTTCCCAAACACAGAAATTGTCGATTGAGCTCTGGAAACATGAGAGTAAACCGCAACAGGAAGATAGGAGCGGCGCTTGCCGCGAACGATCCCACTGGGAGGGATCTGGAGGATTGCTTGTAAGAGTGTCCCGAGCCGGTGCTGAGAAAGAAGTGCAGAGGAAAAATGCGTACATCATCCTGTCATTGTGGGTGTCACGAGGCGAGGCGAACGACGAATTATGCGCGCATGTATATGCATACATCCCCACGTAAACCGTCCACGGCAGGGATACAAGTAGAATAATGATACCTCTCTCCTGCGAATTCGCAATTATTGTGTCAAACTGGTTCATGCTTACGTTCTCTGTCTCGCATCAATGTTTCATCGAATTTCGTCATTCGACTCCTTGAGTCGCGACATGGTCGGAATACTTGAAGGTGGAAGGTCAACTGATACAGGATTCAAATCCGCGGACACTTTCGCCGTTTTGAAAGTCAGTTCAGGGCACCAATCCTGAAGCTCTGGAAACTCATCCCAGGCTTCTCTTTGGCCCTGACAGGATCGGGAGTTACCATGCATTCTTATACAATGTTCTCTCTTTTCCACGAGTGCACCTGCTGCCGAAGATTCAGATACCGCTGATGGGATTGATTACAGCCCCCCTCAACTCACTCTGAGCCATCCAACTATGAACCCACATGTTCGTTCGCTTGCTTAGATACACCCAATCCGCTCATACTACTTCGTACTATCCGTACAGTAAATATCAGTAATGGAGTCCGCTACGAGGAAATTCCTATCGTTGTGGATTTTGCCGTAAACATTAAAAAAACAAACAAACTCCGTTCTGACGTTCCATGTTCGATCAGAGCACTGTTTTGGAATAGGTAAATGATGAAGGAATGTAGTCTAGTCCGAATGCTAAGGGCGCCCAACCCCGTTCGCAACTCAGTTGAAGTAAGAGAAGCGCTGCATCTAAGTTTTGTTATGGGTTGCTGTTCAGTGCCATATATGGATACGAATACGATGTCTGGACCATATATTTACAAGGGTCAAATACTGTAGAGATTTATGGAGGCGGGCAGCCGGATAGGTGAGCAACGCTTGGAGCAACGCGTGAGCGTTGGAGGTCCGGATGCATCTCAATATTATTATTATTCATAGATAACCGTTTAACTACGCTAATATTACGATTATCTAATATGTCGGTCTCAGTTTGCCGGACTGTGTCCGTTCCGGGCTGTATGCAAGGCATGTATGAGCCTGTATCAACGAATACAGATGCTAATGAGAGCATATTCAACCTCGGTCTGGCGTATTCTGGCATGTCTTATTGTACTGCTAGCTGTCGTGCATATCTAGACCTGGCACCATTATGAGGTTTGACATCTCATGAGATAACGAAATTTCTTGGAAATTTCCTTGGAAATTTCATGGTCGGAGTGCATATCCAGATTAGAAGAAGGACTACTCCCGCAGATGAGTTCGGATTGTTCCCAAGACAGTGGGGCTTGTGATAAGAGAACAATGGCTCTTAGAATAAGTTATAAGTACTGTAGGTTGTACTGTAGGTTAACCGAACCAATTGACGCCACCCTCCCTTTCTATTCATTCAGTCGTAACGATGAAGCGTTCTTCCGATCGGATAACTCCGCCAAACCCACCGCCATCAAAGCAGGCTAGGCAAGAGCATCCTTCCCGCCAGGATGAGGTTCGGTCCCCCTCCCGTTCACTCACAGTTTCCGAGGAGACCATCAAGTCTTTGCGTTCTGCTCTCCAAAACGTATCTGTATCCACACCCGACTGGAAAGAAGAAATCTATTTCACCGTTCAGGAGCGATTGAGACAAACTGTGCCCAAGGGATCAGAGGGCAAGTGGGTTCCTAAAGCTAGGTTCCTCAAGAACCTTCGACACCAAGAACATGAATTTCTTGCGGTGCTCGAAAGGGCAAGAGCTGACAATGCAAGTCTGGAAGAATCATGGGCTCTAGCGACTCACGGTGAGTACTTTTTCTGCCCCACAAACAAGTCGTCATAACTAGCTCTCAGATGCATTTTGGGTCGTCTCACCTTCCGTGTCTATGTCTCAACGTAAGGCCCCAAACCTGGCTATTCCCAGAACTTGTCTGATGGCACACACCCCAAGCTGTACTGAGTAGAACTAACCCAGAGTCGCAGGAGAAGGGTGAGTCCGATCCATTTAGCATGTTAGTCGTGCTCGTTAATGGTACCCTTAGCTGTTGAGCTCTCTTGGAGCGCAGAATTTATCGGACATCTTCCACTGGTGGCCCTCGAAACGCACGTCCGTGACCAAATGAAGTTGGTAGAAATGTACGCCCGCTACTGTTCTATTGTTCAGTCGTCCGGAATGGGCAAGTCTCGCTTGTTGGACGAGTTCTCAAAGAAACATTTCATGATCCCAATCAATTTGCGCCCAGAAGATGCCCAAGGTGTGTCACATCCATTTCACTTTCGTGGTTCTCAAACCTGGTCTGTTAGGTTTCCCCCCTGCCGATGATGTCAGTTCGTGATTTCCTCACCCACGTCGACAAGAAAAACAAGAGCATGCACGTGTTGTCCCTCTCCCGAGCAAATCATTTCTTCCACGCATTGTTTCTCAACACCGCTGAGGTCGTTGCCGACTTCCACGTTCGAAGCAGAGCTGAGCGGATACAACATTTCCGGGCGTTCATGTCAGAAGGTCAGAGTATGAGCTCCTCCGGGCCCAAGCGGTCTCGATTTTACAAGGACGTTATTACTAAGGCAACTAAGGTACGCCGTACCGTTCTGGAGTCCCTCCATTTCTTTCTAAAATGCCAGCTTCTGAAGGGTTTGGCCGGTGCTGATCCGAGCAACGCAGATTTGAAAGCTGCGCTTGAGCAACTCCGAAAATGCATCAATGACGGGGACTCTGTAAAGACGGACGAAGGACTCCCAGACATTTTTGTCGCGTTCGACGAAGCCCATCTGTTGACGATACCCTTCGACGAAAGTGATCGGTCTAATTTGTTGAGCTCCGACAGGCACTTCAGATGTTTTCGACAGCACCGTTGTTTACGTTTTTCCTTTCTACCACCGGGAAGGTCTCGCAATTTACCCCACCCCGCGGTTACGACAACTCGAATCGCATGAACGACGGCAGACTCAAAATACCTCATCCTTTCATTTACTTGGGCTTTGACCAGCTCATGATCAGTCGCAAAATTTTGGACACGTACAAAACCCTTCTGGATGTCACTTCGTTGGATTGTATAGCCCACATGGGACGGCCTTTGTAAGCGGTGTCGTGCTACGCCTCTTCGGATTTTCTCATATTTTGTCAGGTGGGGTACATGTTACGACTTCGGCGATGATCAAGTACGTGATGGACTATTCCACTTCGCGATACAGAAGTTGCTCTGCAGATTGCCAATGCCGGATGAGGCCCTCTCAGAGGCCCAGAAGTGTGCTGTTTTATCACAACGGTTGGCGCTGGATATCAACAGCACGCTGTATGTCACAGCTCCGCTCAACTATCAGGAAGCGGAAAAGTTACATAACCAAATATCCAATCACATGCGCATATGTGAGGTGATCGGGGAGGATATCGGAACTATACGCGGTGCTGCCGCATCCGAACCTCTCCTTTCGGAGGCAGCTTCCTGTATCATGAGAGGCGGCTACGGCTTCAGCCTACCTGATGCTCTCATTGAGGTTCTTAGCGGGTTTTGCATCAATCCCGGCGATCGTGCAGAATTGTTGGTCGCCGCTTTCTTCACACGCGCTCGTGATATAGCGGTCCTCGGGAAATCCCTTCCCCAAGGAGCGATATCTTCTTGTTTTTCGGTCACTGATCTACTCTTGTCCCTCTTTTGCGAATCAGTTTACAAAGTTGTCTCGAACGCCGTCCCATCACTCTGCCACTCAGAGACTACACAACCAACGCTTGGGGAGGTTTTCAATAGCGCAATGATGCACTTCAATCACTTCATCAAGCCACAAGAACAAAAGCTCTTGGCCCGGCCTTATCTTCTCGCGTTTATGTCACACGGCGCGGCCGCTTTGGGTGCTAATTGTCAGCCAGGTGTCGACGCTGTCTACCCGTATTTGTATGGCGGCACCGACCTCGACGTCAAGAAAATCGGTTTCATCCTGGTCCAGGTGAAGAAGAACGACTCCAGCAGTGACGAAGCTCAGGCCAAGATCTTCCTGAAAATGGATCCCTTTGATTGTGGCCTGGTTACCGGACCTGATTCCTATTTTCCTATCCCGATCATCCGCTTCGTCTTCGCTCTCGGTGGCAAGGAGTCGGGAGTCACCCGGAAGATGTATACATCACCATCCGATGGTGCCTTGTCCATTGATAGAGGTGGACGGCCGCGCTTCACATAATACGACTTCTGGTGCTCCGGAATCTATCCAAACATTTTCCAGGCTGTCGAAGAAGCACCCGAGAGGTGGAGAGCATTATTAGACGACGTGGATCCATGGAGGACATTTTACAATGGTGCACAGTTTCCTGACGTCCTACGCTCACAGTTTCCAGCTTGTGGGAGTAACGAAGCCCACTTTAGCTCTTGGTATGCAGATGTCCCTAGTACGTAGTACAACTGTAATCCTGAGGCTGGCGGACTCGGACTTTGAACGCTGTTTCCAATCTCTTTTTTTGTACGCCTCTTGCTTACCATGACTCCCCTTTTTTTCACACTCTTATTAGCACACTCTTATTGGGATTTAGCGAATATATGTACACGGGTGGAGACTCCCCTCACCTCAGTGCATTTGCCAGCCACATCGTCGTAAATGCGTTGTCAAAGCGGGGATTCAAATACCCACGGATAGTTTCCATTTCATATTCTACTATCACCTCACCCTGGTTCCTCCTACGCGACGGTGGCGGCCACGACACGCATTCGGCAACGTCTTTCTTCCTTCTCACTTTTAACTGCTGACACTTGCATTTTGCAGTGCATTTGAGTTTATGTGGGAACTCGCGTCCAGAAACATTTCAGGACGCTGGTTGTGTGCTTTCTTCTTTTGCGGCTCAGTGAGGGGTAAAGCATAGTACGTGACAGTGGACATTACTGTAAGTCGCTTGGCGCTTTCGCTTCTGTCTGCCTTCTTGTCCTTGGCTCTTCACCGGTCACTCCACATTCATCTTTTCCATCTCTGCGAACTTCTCTCGTTCTGAGCATCCCATCCACCTGCACGGTGTCAGTATCTGCATCGATAGATGTTGTCTTTTTGCATGTTCATGCCGCACCTACTGGCGTGCGTTCCACGTAGTCCATAGCGTGAACAGCACGTCTTGCAACTTCCTCAACCCCGTCATGCGACTTTGTAAACATTGGCACCGCCTTGGATGGTCAGGTCACCATCCTATTCTTCACCGACAATCCTGACCCGTAGTCCCATATCGACTGGCATTTTAATGCGTATGTCCTCTTCAGTTTTATTGTGTTCTGTTGCTGACGCTGATCACTTCTGCACGTAGTTTTGCTTCTTTTTCCCGCTGAACATGTTCCTGACGCGCCGTCCGAGGACACCCACATCAGTGCGTATACACTTTTTGTGAGCGTGCAACGCCTAAACAATATCACTGCAGCAGCATGGGATTCTTCCCACGCCGTGTGTCGGAACAAAACGATGACGACACCGTTCTTTATGAGGTTGCCTTCCCTCGCAGGATGTAATACACAAGAACAATAACGACACTCTTCTTCATAAGGACGCACCCTGACCTTCCCTGCCTGTCCTCTTCGGAGAATATTGTGAGCGCTCTTTCAAAATCCCATGTCACTGTCGTCGCTGTGTTTTCGTTCTCGGCAGAACCAACCGCACCCCCCCGTATTCGTCTGTCCCGTATCTCTCCTGTCTCCGGGTCCCATAGCAAAATCAGATAAACGAAGTACAGCAAGATACACAGAGCGATCGTGAGCCATCTCACGATATGCATCCAGCCAAATGTTCAAACGCTCAAAGTCCGCTCTTATTCGTCAGACTATGTCTCAGCTCTCCTAGGCACGTCCACCTTCCATTGTATAAATCGTATTGATGACTACCGTAAGTACAATTCGGCAACACGCTCAAATGCTGATGACCTCAAATCTTCTTATACAGTACAGTGACTTGAAGGCCGCGATTTCTTTGCGAGAGCTTCACACATAGATTTTTCGTACTAATAATATACCAACACTGCGTCCTCACTTGAGCCGGGCCCTCCACTGGGAATGGCAAATGAACCAGAGGTCGAAACATAAAGGTGAATAACAACCTCTTTATATGAGTCGGAAATGAGGCTCCGAGCTCTACACAAGCAACGCACTCCCCCATGTACCTTATGACGAAAGTTAGGTGGTCTAAGTTCTAAGAAACAGTAAACGAAACTCACTGAGCAATGGCAGAGCGAACGACCAAGTCAGGTGGCGCTCGTCTTACAAATGGCTTCCTTTTTCCGACAAACAACACAGCGATCTCCCCACACCAGGGAATATGAGGGAAGTCGCGCTTCAAGTTAGGGTTGGGGCCAAGGCGTGTGTCGAAATAGGAAGAAACCAAGAGAGTGTGGCCGGCAACTCGTATCAGAGTGTCGAAGACCTCTGGTTGGGAAGCACTTGGTAAGAAGAATGCACCCTTGACGTCTACGTAGGGAGGGTTAATAATGCACCCGCCGTGTACTGGCAACTCTGCATTAAAGCGGTACGTGATAGTTTGGCGCGGCCATCTCCCCCATAGATAGCCATTCACGGTGTCAATCCTGGTCTGAAGTGTTGAGTTAGAAATTCGGTCGTTTACATCGTGAGCAAAGGCACTCACGGGAACATTAAGGTATGAGCGACGATGAATAACCATTATTGATGTTCAGTACTTCAGTGGACGTGTCAGACACTAGACAAGAGCCACATCTCGAGCCGGTATGCCTACGTCTTAAATACGGCGTCCATTGGAAGTTTACTAAATCGTTACTCGCCAGTGGAGTCCAGGGTATTCCCATAGCCCGGATCATAATCGCAAGCTGTGATAGGCTGGAGTGCCAGTAAGCGCATAGAGCTTGCGACGACATAAGATCGCCCTGCCAGTCGAGAACTAATTCTGACCATGTGATGCTAGAGACAATCGACCCTCCCTGCATCATTGTACTACCGAAAAGGCCTTGGGCCGTCACTTACTGGCTAGATGGACACCAAATAACACGATTGTGACTCATTTCTAGGCGAGAGACCTATTGTCTGCGCTCTTTCTGGGTCTACGCAAGGGTCTATGTGTGCATTATTACCTGTTTCTGGGTCCCGTATTTAATCATGTCCATTGTCGTACTCTTCTAGACTAGTTTCCTCCGACCACCCCGCGGTGACTTGTGATGGACACCTCACCTACTAGCTATAGGGTGGTAACGGATACGAACATATTTAAACCGCTAGCTGAATTTCTAAATGTTTGAAATGAAGCTATATGCGACGATCCTGGGCGCCCCATATATGTTGTGGTATTTGAATTCAGAATGTTCCCAGAGGTACGGTGACGCCTGCGGTATTCAAGCACCCGTGGCAGTCATATGGCGCTAACCCCGACTTCGGACTCCCCCCCGACTTCGGTCACTCAAAAATTCTTACTCATTTATTCTCCAATCTCACCCAAATTTATATATACTATCCAGTACTATTTATGAACAATCCCCAACCGTTTTTTTAATAGAAATCTTGTTGTGTCGCAAAAAACGAGAATTGGGTGGTTTGTCACGCTTGTCGACTGATGGTCGGGGTTTTATTGAGTAAGCTGAGCGCCTTCCAGAAGCGGCCCAGAAAGTGGCGGCCAATTCGGCACTCGGACTGCCCGAAGTCGGGGTCCAACACAAGGAAATGATATACCTCATTCGCTCTTGGCATCACCGAGGTTTTCGTGTAATTTTTGTTCTTAATTTGATTTGGAGCTTGTCATGCCTATTGTCCTATTGTCCGCAGATCTCTGTGTTATACTAGCAAGACTCAATGGATGCTCAGCGCTCAATACTCAGATCTACGAACGGTGGTTTTTACGCCCATTGACAAGCCATCTCTAACTGTGCCTCAAAGCCTTTTGGTTCCCCACATATCGTCTTTTCGACCTGGCACATATGCCTGATGCAGAGCCTGCGGACTCGGAGCTTCTCTCTTCCCTGGATGCGGAGCTTTCGGCGCGCTCTACTTGGATGCCAAACGTCGACACTCTAGACTTCGTCAACGACCCTATCAAGAATGGACCCTACACACGTCAAACACCTGACCAGCTCAGGCAGCCTAACGTTGGCCTGTATGCGCTGCAACCGACACGCAGGAATCACATTATCTTGGAACATGAGAACAGACTTTGCGACATCCTAATCGCTTTGGAATCGATCGAGACTACCGAGGCGGTGGAGGGCGTAGAAGACCGAGTTTTCCAGGAACTTGTCAGGATAAATCGATTGAAGGAGGCCGAGTGGTCGGGTCAGCGGAGTAGGCATGGTATCAACGGCGCTATCGTGAATACAGGTATGCTTTCATCGCATGCCAGTGCTGCCGTCGCAGCTGACGATTCCTCAGAAATCCACTTCCTTAGGAAACACCCGAAGAATACAACTACCCTTGCTATATATATCACAACATTGGTGATGTATATTTTATATCGCCTCCCACGCCGTGGCGCGGCCGTTCTGCTGGCGGGCATGAGAAGTATCTTGATGAGCCAAGCGGCACTTCTCCCGTTGGCGAGTGAAGTCCCGAAAGATCCACGGCGGCTTCTCACACTATACAATCTCGATCCTGTCACCCACAGTTACGTCTGCTGTCCCGCTTGCTATTTTTTATATCCACATTCGGTTGGGACGACCAAAAAGAGGAAGGCATCTGCTCTTTCCAGCGGGTTTCCCAATCCTGTGGGAAATGGCAATGACGACATCATCGATGTCCCGCTAGTTTCGTCTGCCCCAGCTCATTGTACACACCGTCGTGTTCGTTCAGGTTCTGCTTGCGGCGAGCCCTTATTCGACAACACCACGATCAATGGCAACGTTTATGTCGTTCCCCGGTTCAAGTACGAGGCACAAGATCTGAAGGAATGGCTCGGGTGGCTACTCTCGAGGCCTGCCATCGATGAGGAGGTATTCAAAGCCTTTCGAAAACCCCGCAAAGAGCGCATGGAGGATATGTGGGATGGAAAACATTTGTGCAGGATTCTTCTAAAAAAAGGCGAACGGTTCCTCCCAGGACCTGTAGACGAGACGCGTCTTGCATTTTCATTCTCGATGGACAGTTTTAACCCTTATCACATGAAAGAAGCTAAGCAAACTGTCTCGTCAACAGCCATCTGGCTTACTTTGCTTAACCTACCCCTCCACCTGCGAAACCGCCCCGAGAATATGTTTCTTGCTGGCGTCATCCCTGGGCCAAGGAAACCCTCACTCTCCGATGTAAACCACACAATCAAACTTCTCGTTGACATTTTACTAGAGTTCTTTGACCCTGGCGTCTGGTATTCCAGAACAGCGGGGCATAGGCAAGGTTGTCGGGTTCGGGCTATCTTGGTACCCGTTGTCTCGGATATGCTCGCCGCACGGCAAGCTGGTGGCTTCGCGAGTCCGACGGCGGCATCTTTCTGCACACTCTGCAGCCTGAAGATTCAAGACATCGAAAACCTTGATAGATCTACTTGGCCAGAGCGAGACGTTGGAGCATCTCCGGCATGCAAGGAAATGGAGGGACGCGCAAACGATTGACGAACAGGAGACCCTCTTCAAAAATCACGGAATACGATGGTCCGCTCTTCTCGATCTACCTTATTGGAACCCCGTTCTTTTTACCGCCATAGAGCCTATGCATGTTTTTGACGCTGGGCTCTTCCAGACTCACCTTCGGCAGATCTGGGGTATCGACACTACTGCTCCAAGTGGTGACGGGATTGCGTCGCAAGCTGTCAGGGAAATTGCTAGGCCATCAGCTTCCGAAATGGAGAAGTGGTACGACATCATACGCACTGCAAAGAGTACAGGAGTACTTCGAGAACAGCTTACTGGAAGACATTGTGCCCGATACCCTATGGCACATCTGTGAGGACAACGATCTACGTCGTGCAGGTAATAAGGGACAACTAGCCGATGCTATTATAGAATGGGTAGGTCGTCGAACGAGACAAAATAACAATAATCACGGTGGATATACTCACGTCGAGACCAGCGTCAGAAAGTCTCACCCGACATGATCCGACTTCCGGTCGTCCGTTCAAGTTCAACAGAACTTACACAACCGGCCGCCGTAGTTCGTAGCGCCAGTGACGCAGAGTCCCGGAGCATCCGTGAGGGGAGCGTCGCTACAGATGACACCGTGAGTGGTCCGTGCTATCCGACAGTTACTTGGCTTGACTGATTGATTCCTGTTAGTTGGCATCAAGGTGTACTGGTAGTCTGAGCAAAGAAAGACAGCCCTCAGAGGAGGAACAAAAGGCCATTGGCAAATGCATCGAGCAACTCATTCACCGAGCTGCCCAAAATACTGTGTTGCGGGCAAAAAGGATTATTCTTCAATTTGTCTGTCGCGATTACTGTCACATGACACAGGAGAAGCTGAATGAACTTCGCACCAAAGACGAGCTATACGCCGCCGCCGCTGCATGGGTACGTGCGCGACACACCAGTAGAAACTTCATTCAATATTCAGACAGGTGGAAGAAAACGCCATTTCGCCAGGGGATTCTGTGCAGGAGGGAAAGACCCGTTCTATTACTGGAGCCGTCCTTGGGAAGGACATTATGGAGGCCGTTTGGGCAGACATGGCCCTCACTGAGCTTCCCTCCTGGGTGACGGACGTGCCTCGTAACTGGGGTACTGCGACGCGTGGAAAACTAAGTGCAAACAACTGGAGGGTTATCTGCACCGTCCACCTACCCATCACTCTAATAGGGCTTTGGGGAGGGGATGATGCACCGGAAGACCGGCAACACAAACTCCAGAATTTCATGGACTTAGTTTCTGCCGTCCAGATTGCTAATCTACGATCGGTCTCCAAGCAGGACATTGAGCGATATGAGCATTACATTCAACGCTACTTGGTTAGTCTCAAATCACTATACAAGCTCACGAAGGTGAAGCCTATCCACCACGCGGCCCTGCACTACGGCGAGACCCTTAGGAGTTTCGGGCTGGCACACACTCACGGAGCTGCCTTTTACGAACGATATATCCACTCCATGCAGACCCAAAATCACAATATGAAGCTCGGTTTGTGATTCATTTGCTGTGAGATATCGTGCACCAGGCACTCACCACATTCTCAATCAGGCAGCCTCGAATCGACATTCATGCATAGCTCCGCAAGAGAGGCAAAGTTGCAAGCCTTGCTCTCTGACCACAGTGAAGTGCGTGAACGTGTTGGCGAACTTGTGAAAACATATGAAACATTCCTTGCTGAGGATGTCCGGGGAACGCGCTTGGCCCATATGGTCGGTACAACGAAGCTGACGCAGCAGCCGGATATTGCCTTTGATGAGACACGTCTACGTGACTCGGACCTCACTGATGCCATGCTCCTTCTGCTAGTGCAATTTTTAAACCGAAAGCACCGGACAACCGCATATCATACCGACGGTTCTCTAGGCGACATGGTCTCACCAAGGGCTAAGCTCTTAGACAAGTTTTCCCTTCGAGGGGTTCAGTATTCAACCGCGGGAAGTCGAACGCGCAATAGTCACATCCTCTTCAGACTTCCACAAATAGACGCATCCGAGTTATTGGCTCATCCAGAACCGGGGCAGATCACCGATATTTTTCTCCATTCTCAAGTCGGGTCACACCATCCGCCCATCTATCTGTGCATTCGACCTTATGAACCCCTCCGATTGGAGCTTAGCGACGTCGACAAATCTTATAGGCAATTCGGCTTTTCGGGAGGCTTTTTATGTGAACGAGCGCTTGGAGCCTATTGTTGTTGACCATTCCAACGTCATCTCCCACATAGCAGTGACCCCGCTGGAAATACGGGGGTGCGAAGTTCTCCACGTCCTCCCTATGGATAGGGTTGGTTTCCATTTGTAATAGAGGGAAAAATCTGACGGCTCGAAACTAGTTGCGAATGTCATCCACGCGCGCTGAGGATGCTGGGGCCTGGGTGGATAACCCTGACAACTGAGCGGCGTAACCTCCGTGCATTGTCAGACAGCGTATCCTCAATGTATTATATGCGGGCGTCACTAGCGGGTAGTAGTACTGTGATGGTAACGAAGACAACAAACGAAGGCGAAAAGACAGAAAGCGTAGAAAATCATGGCCGGGCTGAATCGACTATCCTAGCCACGACTTCGGCATGGGTGCTAAATATGGCATCCAGCAATCGTCGACACCACATGACTTGCCAGGTCGGTTGCCCACGGCTCCGCAAGCCTTCCAGAGCCTTGCGGCGAACAGCGTGGCCTCCCTTTTGTTTCATCGTTTTCCCTGCAGTGTCCTTGTTCATTCCATCCGGTGGGAACCTTCTTTACCGCAATATAGTTACCGTAAAGAGATTTTTTTTCATGAGGCATATCGGAATTTACCTTTTCCCTTGTACATGGACGCTAACTGCTTTGCTTTGTTCCTCATGTTCCACTAGGTGTCGACTTCGTCGACGAAAAACTTGCTTGTGTTTACAGTGAGGTTGGAAGTGTGGTAAAAGTGGAGGTGTTCTGTAGTTTTCAGGCAAATTGCATCGACACTAGACAGGCGCAATTTTATTAGTATTGACGGGGCTCAACAAACTTCGTTTCATCGAGAATGTCTGCGAAAAAATATGTACGCAATTTGTGATGTCGAGCTTAGCGGTGTCAGGTGGATGCGATTTTTTAAAATGGCCATCGATAGCGTCGGCCACACCACTATTACCGACCGTTCCTCCGACCATTCCCTTCGAGCACCATCTCTGACAACACTCCTGAGACCGGTAGGTTCTCACTAAGCGGTGTTGGATGAGGCTCACTCTACTTCGTAGGGGCCATTCGCGGAACCCATGCAACCATCGCACAGCCCGTTGACCTCGAGCCTGTTGAGGAGCCAGTCCCAATTTCTCCCCCACCGGCCGTCCGGGTCACTCCACCTCAACCTGCCGAGGAGATCATAGAAGTCTTCCATCCTCAACCCGCTGCGGAGGAGACCCAGGTACCGGTCTCTGTGCCCGTCGCGACACCCCCTCATTTCCCGGTCCGTTCAGAGACGACGACGTTATTATCGTCAGTTACTGAGTCTACACCAAGCACCATTTCATCACGCCGTCCTGTAAGCCCCCAGGTCCCCTCCAACCCCTCGGTCTCAATCCGAGGACCACCGAAACGGATGATACGAGCATCCCCTTTGATCGCTCAGTCTATCCCTTTGGCACATCTTTCTTGCGACCCACGGCCTCTGCGTACACTTCTCAGGAACCAAGCCGGCTGAGTACCATTGACGAAAGCCAGTCGAGCGAGTCACCGCCGATTACTTACTCATCGCCACCCTCGCCTTCCCCCACGCCTAGAGGGCTCTTAAACCATAAGTGCTCTACTGAACGATGTACAAACCCGCTGACGAGTAGTACTCATGCACAGAGAACCAAAGACCTGCAGCATACAAAACCACCCTTTCTTAGCTGCACCGAGATGGTCTATGGGGAACCCGCGCCACCAAGTCTTCGTCTTCTTCACGCCGATCTATTATCGGGTGCATCTGAGTATCACCTGCTCACATACAGTATACTGATCTGAAATCGAATTCCCAACCGACGATCTCGTTGGTAAGTCGAAATGCCCCCCTTCGTGCACACTTCCACTGACTGCGTCCTTCACAGCGATCCTCACATCTGAATCCCCTTCCCCAACCAACACCCCCCAGCTCCTTCGTTCCATGAATGCGCAGTCTCGTTCAAGCAAGGTGAACCGTCCGAGCAAGTAACGACGCTCCTCGATCACGTCCAATTCGTGGACCCATGTTCACCGGACATCGA